>CCAG010015384.1:0-17052 GCA_001077435.1 Glossina morsitans morsitans
AATTTAAATCTCTCTATACGATATACTTTTCTATACATCTATATATATATACATATATAGATATATATATATATCTATAAATACAAATGTTCTTGCATTTGCGTGTGTGTGTGTGTGAGTATGTTTGAATATTTGCCAATTCGTATGCTGCTGCTGTTGAATGAAAGAAATTCATATCACAAAAATTTCTGTTAACAAAATGAAATGCAACCTAATGTTGTACTACAACAATAGCAACAACGTTGGTTAGCGATGGCAAACATTGTTCAGTTGGTGGTTAACGGCATGCAACATTTGCTGCATCAGCAACAAACAGCTTTTAGTGACATTTTGAGTTAATAACAGGCGGCCTAGAATTTTTTCCATTTATTTGGTTTTTTGTTTTTTTTTTTCTTTTCTTTTCTGTGAATAAACAGCAGATGAAATATTTGCCTTTAGGTTGTGGGGATCGTTCATTTGGTATGGGACGAAGAAGGGTAACGGTGAGTTTTTTTGGTTTCATAAGTTTTGGGTGATGGTGGCCACTTGAATTTATCTCCCGGAGCTGTACCACTTGAAAGATTAGCATAAGTAAGCATAAGAATCATGTTGTGTGGCATTAGTAAAAAGTGGCAGACAGGCAATGTGGTAGTAGGCAAAGCCTACCTTTCATATTTTCTCTCATTTTTTTGCCTTTTTCTTTAACTTGCTGGTTACTGGGTGTTGGTTGGGTTTTTTTTCTAACCAACTATGTATGTACCAAAAGTTGAATTTCGTCGCTGCTGTGTGTTCGTTGTGTTTTGCTTGTTTTTAATACATTTTTACTAATGAAATACTGGTTTTTTATTATTATTATTATTGTTGTTATTATTATTATTATTGTTATTCTTCATTATTTTCCAGTATTTTTCATCTTTAAAAAGTAAAAAGCAAAAAAAAAAATTGCTTTACTTTTCTTTTTTTTTTATTATATATTTCGGCTTGATTATCTTATTGTTGTTGTTTTCTTCTTATTGTTATTGCAGTTGTTGTTGTTGTTTCTGTTATTGTATATATATTTCTTTGTTATTTGCATTATTTTGATTATTTTATTCTTATGTATTGTTGTTGTGTATGCTTAGGCACAAACAGTTATATTACTATGAGAGTTTCTAGGTAGGTGTGTTTGTGTGTGTATACATTTCTGCCCTTAATGTTAGGTTAGTATTTGTATTTGTTTTTGTTGCTGCTTTGCCAAATTGTTTGCGGTTGTGATAAAATTTTAAGGATTTTTTTATTTTAGCTTTTATTTCTACTCCTCCTTATTCCAACCTCTTCTCTTCTCTCCCCTACTCGCTCTACGGTCTCTTTTCCTTTCCTTTCCTTGCCCTTCCCTTCCTCTTTCTCTTCGTTCACTTATCTCTTTCTAACCCATTTCAATATTTTTTCATTATCAAAGTATTTACTTAAATACTACACACTGGTAAATAGTACTCGTAGTATACGAGTATAATAATAATAGTAAGTAGAATGTATAGTAAGTCGTGACAGAGCAGACAGACGTAAGGGTAATGTGAAGGTAGCAGAATGCATCATCAGTCTGTTTGTTTTACAAAATACAATGTGCATTGTATTTTATTTAAATTATTAAAGCAACAACAATGTTTTCATGGCATGTAAATAAATAAATTCCGTTTATTTGAGATGAACTTTAAAATGTTTGCAATAAATAAGACAAGACCTTGATTTGCGTATCATTAATTGCGAATAGATAGACGACCCAATTCGAAATGACCCAAGATCCAAAATCATCCACAGAACAATTAAAACCAATAATAATTTAATAAATTAAGCTATTTATTTATTTATATAATGATTTTAATTTTCCATATTAATGATAAATTTTTGCCTATTAAGTTATTGTTAAAAAAAAATCGTTGTCGTATTGCATTTTGTCAAAAAGTGATTTGAAGTTTCTCGACTTTTCAACACACTTTCTGGCATTTTCTGGAAATGACCCAAATCACTTTCTAATTATGCTGAAGTCAATGACATAAGTGGCTGTCTCGAGAACTTCCATAACATCATAATTAACTGTTAAGTACTTTATTATTTTCATTTTCATATTATTGTTGAGGTTTACATTCACCTCAAAGCTCAAAGCTGCGAATTCTCCCATCTCTCTCCTGGTTGTTTTACATCAAGGCTTAATTGTGTTGTAATTTTTCTTTTTGATATTTTTGTGATTCATTTGTTCTATCATTAGAGCAACTGTTGCAGAAATCCGCTTGTCAAATTCACTGTAGAGAGCAGCATCGCTTTCCGTACCTTCTCCAGTGCATTATACATCTCTGAGTACTTTAGGCCTCTTATTGCTGTTTCTGGCTCTACTCCCTTACAATTATATATAACTTTTCCTACATTGTACATAATTTTCGCTTTTTGTGCCAGCTTCGTATATATGGCAATCTTATTGGAGTACGCTATCTGTACGTTTTATGGGACCGAGATATGAAATCCATAAGATCGATCGTCTTGTCCTGCCAATCTAGTGCGACGATGTCCGGTTTAGTGGCGTTAACTGGTTGTGGCTTCCTCGATTTATACTACCGGCTTTGGCTGGTGCTTATAATGTATTACTTACGCTATTTGTATGTTGTGTTTCTCCGCCAATGTTTGATGCATTATTTTGCGCACCTGTTCGCGCCTCTTCGCGTATTCCTTGTTTCTTGTTATTATTATTATGACTACTATTGTTACTATAAGTATTATATTTTATGTATATGGTCGTTAATCCGCCTGAGTGGCCGGATAAGCAAACGATCTCGTGTAGCAACTCAATGGTCATGAGCTCAAATATCAAGTGCGGTAAAGTTTCCAATAAAGACGATAGTCTTACATGCCAGTGCTTTAGTACTTTAATCTTAGAGTTTATGCTGTATATATATATATATATATATATATTCACATATTTAATAAAATATCGGTAATTGAGCAGCCACTCAGGGAATATCTCCTGAATGTGATGGTACGGTGGTGATCTATTGAACAGTGGTGGAAAGAGAGGGAAGAAGATTTTGTGAATGGAATGGAAACACAAAAGACGGCGGGAAAGACTACCTAACTGGCAGCCCATTCCAAGCCAGAAGTACAATTGAAGACTAACGAATCACGCCCGCGTATCGTGGCAGCTAAAGAACGAATGGATGGAAGCGTTAAGAAAATCCAGCCACGCTGTTAAACTTGACTTGATTGGTGGACCTATCTATTTTATGCCTGTGCAATACTTCCTCCAAATTAAACTATCTAACTAAATTATCTTTTGTCTCAAGTTGGAAGATATTTTCGCACTCTCCTTTTGGCCTAAAACACTTTTCTTCTAACGCCTATACTGTTTCCATTCAACGCCAAAGATATTTCACTGTTGCATGGCTGCTGCCTTTCTTGAACTTTCGTAACAGGTTGTTTTACGTTACTATCGGATTTTTTAGTATCACGCTCTAGTTCATATTTTCTGTTTTCTCTATAAAGACAGCCTTTGTGTTGCGCAATAATTTCAAGGTTTTAATATGGCCTTGCATTTTTATTATCCGATGCTTTTGATATTCTGGTTAAACGTTCTTGAAATTTTGCACTCCAGTTTGCTGAGTAGACTTTTTGCTTTTCTCAAGTAACCGACCGATGGATAACATTATCCTCTTATCACTGTTTCAACCTATCCAATCTCGACTATAGGAGTAAGAGAATAGAATATTGGACTAACTATTAGATTTTTCTACTTTTCAATGTGCTTCAGCCTCAAAAAAAAATAATATTAACCGAACTATGTACGATGGCATGGCATCTAGCATTACAATCAGCTTCACCAGTCTAAAGAGCAGAAAAGCTTCAAGAAAATGATTTCTGCGTGTTTCGGACAAAACCAAAGTGTGCCTTTAAAATTTTTATAATCGTATTTTACTCTTAATTGTATTTGTTGATAAATTGTGAAAACAAAATGATGGCAAAAAAAATTTTAATTAAATATTACTCATACGCGCTGAGTGAAGTTGTTATTGTAACGCTAGGTGCTTGAAATCTCTTATTCCATCAGGTCTACCAGTACGTATACGTGACTTCAGTTGCCTAATAAAGTCCCTTTCATCATCTACGCATTAAAATGAATTTTTTACTAGAACGAATTGTTGTCTTTCTTCCTACTCATCAGCAACTGTATTAACTTGTTTTATTAAGTTTAAAAATATGCAAATAAAGCCTTATAAACAGTGATCAGGGTTAATGTAAAACGATTTAAGCTTGCTTATCCGTCTACTTCCGTTTATGAAAATCGAAATTTTTTCTAAAACAATTTGTCTATGATATGTAATTTACTTCTGAATTTGTCTCCTTGATTTTGAAAAATTTATTAATTATATAATTAAGATAGCATATCGGAAAGGGGATAAATAATAACAGAGTTTACTTCCGTTACATTTATTAGTTAAAGAAAACATTACTAATCCCACAATAAGAAACGGGATCCTTTTTTAATTTTTACGAATTCGAACGCTTCCTTTGTGCTCAATTGGAAAAATGTGTACAGCGTATTCACAAACCCCTAAATAATAGGTGCACACGCGCATACTTAAATGTGATACATATCGATCGTTTATCTATCATCAGTTTATTGCAAATAATGATTACGATATTTAATGTTCAAATGTTCCACATAGTGTTACTAATCATTTTTTCTCTAATCAGTGAAAGTGACGAGTGCAGATTCTATTGTTATTTCTGCCCTTTGGCTTCAAAAAATCGATATATGAATGGCTGTGGGGTGATGTAGGGTCCAACGTGCCGCAGTATAGTGTTCTTAATTAAACGTGTTCATTAAAAATAAAGCCAAAAAAAGCCAGTATTGGATATGAAAAAATTTTACCTAAATAGAAATTAATTCCTTCTTCCTCTATACAACCACTAGAAGAGGACTAGAGGAACTAAATCGATTTAACCGTCGCTTGGAGAATTCGGAAATAAAAATCGATGATCGAAGATGTTGGTCAGCGAGAGCTACAGGAAAAATGTAATTATAATTGTCCAGCTGTCTGTCTTTCCGTCTGTCTATTTCACCGTTCGCCTATATGTTATCTACTGATCTCTTCCCCCGATGATCTCTCACCCCAAAAAATTCGTCTGTGCTTCCCTCCATTTGCCTGAGCATTAGTATACATATATGCTCTTTTTGTCTGCCGTCCCTATGTCCGTCACATCTTCTGCTTTCCATCCCTCTCCGAGTTCAGGCGTTCACTTTAAGATTCCAATTAAAATGACTTCTTATAAGTTTGACGGATAGATTACCATCCGGTTACTTCTAATTGCTTACCCTACGAGTGGAATATAAAAGAGCAAAAAGTTTACGGTTATTGCTTTAGGAAGTAATTTAAATAGGAAACTCTTGAGTCAATTCAAATTTGTTGATGTCATCGTTGTGGTTTCTGTTGTTGTTTTTATCATTGCTTAACACATAATACAGTTCAACAGTTTATAGACATTTTCAGGCTGTAATTTTTGTTAAGCCTCAAAATTAGTGTTTAGTGCACAAGTGTGTTAATGTCATTGCCACGCCTTTACCTTAAAAACATAGCAGAACAAAAACGAAAGCATATCATCGTCAGCAGCACCACCGACACCATAACAACAAATACTAATACAAATGCATAGACAAACATTCAGTCAGACAAGCATACGATAGAAATGCGTACAACACATAGATAGAAATGCGTTTAACAATGTCATTTGTAGTAAGCAACAAATGATGAAATTGTTGTTGTTGTTGTTATTGTTGTTGTCGTTGTCGTTGCTATTACACAAACACATACACATGACGACACGGCACAACATGTACAATCTAAATGATATATGAATGCAGGCGCATGTATGTGTAAGCATGTGTTTATAGGTGCTTGTGTTTGTTTCTATGTGTTTGTGTGTGTTAATACACCCTCTCTAAAACACATTGTAAATTCTGTTTCGTTTTCAACAATCAACAATTCAGCCATTTATTTTAGTCAGCTGGCTGACTGGTCAGCTAAGGCAACAACAACTGAAATACTAGCTAAACCAAACCAAGCCAGTCGGCCTTCTATTCGGTCATGTGTTGATGCGGTGCGTTTACAATGCCAAAGAGTAGAGAGACAATAAATTTTGTTACGTTCGCATTGTCAACACAAAATCAAAGACATAACTCAACCAACATACAAAACAACATTGAAATTAACACAAACTCGCACGGACGTACATACATACATGTGACTTAAAATCTTTGTTTATATTACATATATCTCCGGCAATGGTTGTGTTTATATGCAGTTCCACCAACTATTCTGGCCTTTTAATGCATCTCTTAGAAAACAATGTTTGTTGTTGCCATTGTTGTTGTTGTTGTTGTTGTTGTTGTTGCTTCTATTAAGGATTTTCACATGCATTGCAAAGAATTTGTGTAATCCTTTTAACTACTTACTATTGCATATATAAAGAAAATTAAAGTTTACAATGATTTCATATTCTTTAATAAATAAGCAAAACTTTCTTATATCAAAAAGACATTCATGTGCATTCATCAATTGCAGTGTGAAGTTACGGTGTGTGTGTGTGTGTGTGTGTGTGTTTTTCTTTTTTTTTTTCATCAACAATAAGCATAAACCCAACTACAGATGACATCAATATTTTTTGAAAATATTTTCGTTGGCTAACTGTGTGTTACATTCACCTAAATATTTACTACCACCGCAATATCACAAAACTAGACAACATTGCATTTGTTAAGTCAGTCTATCTTTCCTTTGCTAGTGTTTCCAACGCGTCAGTGGTTTAAATAAATAACATTAAGTGCAAATACATATACAACGGCTATGTTGTTCTATCGACTACGTATATTGTCGCAAAACAATAAAACGCCTAACGTAGACCACGCAAACACAGCAGGCAGCATTACTACTCCTATCAGGCGCCTCCGAAATTCGTTGAACGATTCTGTAACGCCATAGAGAAAAAACAAACCGAAAATTTTTGATTTATTACATAACATAACTGCAGGTGACGGAAAAACCTTAGAAGTTAGAACATAGATAGACGCTCGCCCGCACAAACACAGTTACGCAAAATTAAAGCGCACAAATCTATGTGTACCGAGAGCAATGGTTTTGAATACCTATCGCACCTGCCGCTAAAAGTATGCAAACAAATGTTTGCAACGCATAAAAGTATGCCTCTTAAAGTGTATGTATTTTGTTTTCTAAATCCAGAGACTTAAATACACTGCTACTCTGCTCGCTGTGAAAAAGAGCAAACTTATTCCCAAAATCTTTTCTAGTACTTTTCTCGCATTAAGCGCAAAAAAGTCACCTAATTCTGTCCGCGAGCATTCTGACCAATTGCCAAGCAATTGATAACTTTTCTAGTGTTTCTAAATTATAGTTTCAAGTTGCAGGGTCCTAATGACACCTTTGCTTCAAGGTTGAAAATCGTACTTGTCGTCAAATAATAATTGCAAGTCGTGAGTGGACTTTATGCAACGTAGATGCAAACAATTGTAAAATTAATAATTTAATTAAAAAATTAAAAAATTGCAAAACGTGCCTGAATGACGGGGCTTCACCCTGCCTGTTATTACAATAAAATTTAAATTATATTTAAACCGCTACGAGTGTGGTAAAGTTTACTTTGATCATAGCGAGTTGTCCGACGGTAAAAGCATAACATAACTTACGTACTCAGAACTAATAGATTAGGCGCACACCCACTAAGCTGCGGCCACATCCTCCCTATATCTTTCCGCACTTCTTTCTAACCATCGCCGTATTACACGAAAAAGGGTCATCTCCTGATGTGATTAGTTATATTTAAAAAAAAAGTATTATAAAAAGTAACGTAGAGTTACGTTGTTTAACTGTAATAGTTCAAAAGTTGTAAGGAAGCTCAATTAAGGCTTGCATCAGAATCATTCTTAGATTCATATGAATGTTAATCGGTTTATTTATTTACTTTTTGCCAATGAAACGAATCAATAAAGTGGCGGTAGTGACTGTCGTACGGTACGATCTAACAGTCTATCATTGCATTCTTTTCATTTATTTCTTGTACGTGACGAATAAGGAACAACTTCCTAGAATTGTAAAATATATTTTTCAAAAGATGTTGCAAAAAGACTTTAAAGCGGTAAAACCATTCGCTGAGGCCCGTATTAAGAAGTTGCAATCTTACAAAGTTTTCAATACTTTATAGCCTACACCAATTGTCGCACAAACGTATATTAAGTTTGTCGGATATATACAGAGCCCAAAAGGACTTTTTATATATTATACTGATCTAAGTTTGTCTGTCCGTCCGTCCAGCTTGTGTGTTTGCTTTCAAGCTAGAAGTAGCAATTTAAGCTTTGGCCCAAAGACGAACGATCTTCAAAATGGTTCAGATCGGGCCACTTTTTCGAACACTCCTCGTATAAAGTCTTATTTTGAAAAGTCGTATAATGAAGTGGCGTAGGGTATTTAATAGTGCAACATATCCCACTATAACACATGTTACATGTTTTCAATTTGTTTTAATCATTTGAAAATTATTTTAAACTTTCTGAAAGAAGGGAAAGTCGTTAGGATCGGTGCATCGAAGCCAAAAGGAAATATATATATCACGTTTGAACTTAGCGTTCCTTGGGCTCAATGCATCAAGACTAATGACTTTCCACTATTTTTTTAAGGCATCTAAAAAGATCGAATTGTGAAGTAGTCTGTTTTCCATTCGCCTTCCTTATTCGATGGATCGGGACAGCCTTGTTTGGAGGTTTCCTGAGATGACTTAAGCTGAAAAATAAGGTGAATACAAAGGTAAGTCATATTCGAATTTGAGCAGCCTTACCTGTGCAACTTTAGATGTATGAGCCAAGACCAGAATGGAATTGTCACTTCTTCAAATGCGAACGTTTCTTTTAACTATTGATTATATTCAAACGGCACGGCTAAATAATTGGCGTCCCTCCATAATGTGTCTTTTTTTAAGGTTCTGGATAGAATGATGCATGTCCCAAAACACGCTGGTCATAGCCTTTGCTTGCATCTACCCTAGCATTGGCATACTTTCACCTTAAATTCTTTCGATTCTTCACCTGGTTTAGCTATGTAGTGATGAATCCATGCTTCATTTCCTATTAGGTAACGAATAAGAAACTCAGACTACGTAGGCTTGGATATTATTACATTATTCACTGAAATGATCGCGAATTGGTGCATGGCACCCAAACTTAGCTTAATTAGAACAAAAAATTCACTTCTGCTCCGTTTAACAATTAATTGTTTGAAAATGTGTGTTAGCATTCTTTAGCGGTTCCATCAGTCTTTAGATACCTTATTTATAGTGCATACATTTACATATTATATATAAAAATAAAACACTTTCACAAACCTAAGTATCTATGCATAATACCTATGCATAGTATCTATGCATAATATACTTATTGTTCCAAATTTCTTATTCTCTGGTCTGGATGGGTGGGGAGGGGATTATACCAAGATTTGTCCTTCCCTTGTAAAGGACAGAAACATTTTCAGTGAGACTAAAATTCCGGATCAATCTAACTATGTGCGTCAGTATTAACGGGTTGATGTGGTCTGGTTTGAGTTATATCACTAAAGGTAAATTTCCAAAATGACAGATAAATGAAAGCTTAGAACTCCTCTGTGTGTGTCTCTCTGGCATAGTTTTGTAGACCGCTCATGTTTGCACAATTAGTTGATTACCACAAGTTGTGTTTGTTGTGCCTATTCACGCCCCTAAAAAAATATAGTTTAGAACACAAAATAAATGGTAGTCTAAAACTCTGCTCAGACGGATACGTAGGTCATCTCTAAGATTGAAATGAAAAAAGTCGATGTGAGTTGTCTGTAACGATATGGACAATAAACAAGAAAAGATCTCCTTATGTAAATGATGCAAATATTTCTCAAGATTAACTAAAAGACATGAGTAAAAATCGTTCTAGGAGAGCAACCGCCAGTTTCTACTTTTAATAAAATATTTTACAATTAACAAATGTGTATAAAAATTCTAACTAAAGATGATATAAATTTCTTACTCATTAATTTTATATACGAGCATAAGGTTATCATTGACCCTAAAATTTCTTTCTCTATGTTTTTTTTTTGTTTCAATTTTGGGCGTTAAAGCAATAAAAGCAAAAGAAGTCTTCGTAAGTCAATAATTAACTCTCGTCAAACTTTTTTACTTCACTTCCTTAACAAGACACTACCACTAAAAGAAGCAGAAGAAGAAGAAGAAGAAAAAGTAGAAGAAGAACAAAAAAGGTGAAAAAATGGATATTAAAAGGATAACGGAATTGTTATGAACCCTTATTAACTGCGTTAATAAAGCGGAAGTCCAGAATTTCATGTAAGGAAAGGCTGGTAATGCTATAAGAAAATCCACAAAAGCTACCTATAATGCCAATCACTCACAGGCATATCTAGGTATATATGTTTAAATACATATATAAAAACATGACATGTATTAAGGACATGAAGTCATACATTAAAGAAAAGACCCTCACGTATGATAATGTCATGTGAGAAAGAAACCAGGGGTAGATGCGATGTACGATACAATGCAATGCGATACGATGCGAGGATGATACAGACTATCCGATGAAATGTTATTTGTAGAGACGGTCTCATTTTATTGAACGTAACTACGTACACGCTTAGATGTGCGAGTTTGAATGTTTCTATATTAGAGTCGCAATTCAATTGACTTTTTACGATTTGCCATAAAATGTTGCTTTTTATTTCAAACAAACAGAAAATTTAATGTCAAACTCACAAAAACGTTACCATAGTCCATAGTATTCTTAGTAGCTTTAGCAGTATAAGCTAAGATATAAGATGTAATGAGGCCTTATAAAAGGGTTAAAGATAATAACCGCACATGAGAAGATGAGTTGTACATATAAAAAAAAAAAAAAAAGAAAAGAAAAGGAAAGAAAATAGAAACAACTACGAGCCACATAAAATGGTATATACGTAGTTTAATGATCGTAAATGGTAAGAAAAGAAATTGAAAAAAAGAAAACGGGATACTTTAGAACGAATATTAGATACTCATCGGCCATCAAGCGTGTGCATGCCTTCTTATTTGCAAACGTTAAAGGCATCTGGTTAATAATTGCATAGACTCTAATTAACTTTTCAATTGAAGTAAATATCTTACACTAATCTCCGCAATAACGCAATCTACTTATAGTATTTTCTTGTTTCCTTTTCTTGCAGCCAAAATAAAATGGAGTTTTAACTTTTCCTTTAACACCGTGCAAATTTCAATAGCTGGCTGATAGACAGATGCAACAGACTAGTAGCTAAATCCCATCAACATCTTCTCTTCTGACGATCAAAAAACTATGACTTCGAATTGCTAGCGCAGTCGGGAAAAGAAGTTACTCTTCGTTGATAGTTCTAACAAGTAATCATCAAGCGACACGTGATAAAGTCATCAAATGTTAAAAATTTCTCAAACAAAATAAATACATACATATATACATCAAATGCTATACAAATGTTTTAATCCTCGTGCACTTTCCTTTCCAAGGGTATGTATGTATGTATGTATGTATGTATGCATTAAGTTTTCTATTCGCCCTAAAAACATGACTACAACGACTTTAACTTTCTCCACAATTATTAATAAACGTTAATAAAGTCTTAATACCTGAATGCGGGCACACACGTCCAAGATGTCTTTAAACTTAATCCCTGAATTTCAATGATGAACATTTGCAAACAAACAAATCCGTTCACCTATAGACTTCTATATATACCTTAAGCATCTCTAAATTTACTTATACTTGTATATCATCTAAATCCAATTATTATTATTAGTATTATTATTATCATTATTACCAGTGAGGACTTATATCTATCTCTCTCTCTCTGTGTATGTGTGTGTGTGTGTGTGTATATTCGTACCAGCGAATGTATATGAAATGAATGAAAAGTAATTTTGTTAATTGCATTCCTAAATGTGTACACACACACACACACACACAGACACACACACACACTCGAACACAAACAAATACGTACACTAACACATTCGGATTTGTGCATATAGTTCTATAATTCTGTCAATCATCACTTTAGGCTTAAGTGTTGCTACATGCTTACAAAATAGGGTCAAATGCCGATTGCAAATGTGGCAATAGAATGCACTAATAGCACAAAAAGCACCAATGCCAAGCCCAATGCTCGCCAACAAGGTTCATTAAATCGTTTCCATCTATAAATATTATGTCAATTTATAACCTTGTTTAATGTTCATCTGCCCATACATAAGCATCGAATGTCCGTTTTTCTGTCCATCCGTCTACCTATTTGTCTGTCTGTCTGTCTATCTGTCTGTTTGTGTCTAAGTATGCAGTCAGCTTATTTAGTTATAAGGCGTCTACGTTTATAATTTAATTTGTTTTGAAATGACCAAAACCGATATGTATGTAAATACATAAATTCTTTGTCGTTATGTTACGTGCGATTTTCAATTTCAATAGATTTCCATATCAATGATCATTGCAACAAGGTATCGAGGCCACTTTTACAGGTAAATGATTCCATCAAATTTCGATATCAGTGATAAATGCTAAATTACTTAAAAAAATGCCTCTAAAATTGATTGTTTATTTATATCAATCACAAAAGCAATAGTCATCTTATTTATTATATATGTAGACGGAGAATATAATGCGCCACGTTGAACGACTTGAAATAGGATCAACTTTGATTATATAGCAAGCCCTTCAAAATTACGCTCATAAACGATTTAAACATGGCTCTCTGACTCTAATGTCTGCCTATTCCATATATGTGTTCAATCTACAAACTGTAACCTTGGCACGCGCATTTGTTTTGGTCCAAATAAATTCGAACGTTACAATCATTTCTCATGTTACGCTTAATCTTGAAAACTATAATCATAATGTAAGGAAAAACATTATCCACCCTCAATATAACTCGACAAAAATATTGACTCTCTCTCACAATCAACAACAAGTCAATAAATGTTAAATAATATTTGCATCATATTGTCGTAGTTCAGATAAAGCGAATTTCAAAATCTATTCATTTGCAGAATCGAGGTTATTATAATCCGTGAGATTATATTGCAAGTTGACCAACCAGGTTTATTAAACAACATTTTTTTTTTTATGACAAATTAACCTTAGCAGTCATATCCTGAGCAAAATCACAGGCGTTGTTTTTATTAGCTCGAATCATAAGTAAGTAGCTTCCGTTTTTTACCACGCAATTATTTTGTTTTCATTGTATAACAAAATTATATTAACTTAACAGTTGATTGTGAAGTATTCAACTGCCTTCCGAAGATTGGCGTAGATTTTGCTCCACTATTGTCTTTGAAAGATTGTCATGAAGGTCGGAACGACATACGGTCATATCTCCACAAGGGTATTTTACTAACCAATTTCTAACTGCCCGATCAGCTATCAGTCCTTCACCGTATACGGTGCATATTTTTTCAACTGCCGCCTTAGCTCTATACCCAAAGCATTACATGGCTATGAACTGCTGAATATGAACTGCTTGACTCTACATTTCAGATGTCAAGAAAAACAGTTAAATGTAACATGCACCACATAAAACATCTGAAAGAAGACTAACTGAATCCTCATCTATATAGTGAAAGCAAAAACTCGTTTGGCTCGGTGACTTATAGTGGGCAAATACGAACAATAGATTCTACGTATCGGCATCGGAAGCTACTTATGACTCGACTCTATAATTTTCGTAACTAACAACCCTGTTTTGTAATAAAAATGATATCGGAAAGTATTATTGCGTCTCACGCTCGGAAATTCCAAATTTGAGACAAAGACACAAACCTTAGCTCAAGGATTGTTTCTTTTATGACTTATTTGCAATTTTTTACAAGGTTTCCTTCATAATCAAGTAAAAGATAATCGAACGCACCACTCTATTGATAGTTCGAAAAATTTCTCATTTCCATTACGCTTTTCTCATGCTGTCTTTGTATATCATTCCGCGAAATCTGCAGTAAAATAGTGCAGAACTAAATCTGAGAGCAGAAGAACATAACCTTTTCTTTTTTAAAAATTTTTCACACAACTCAGGCAGATTTGTTATGTCAAAAATGTCACTAAACATTGATGGCATTCTTTAAACTAAGTTTAGGTTTTATTCATTTTTTAAACCCACGTATAACGGAAGAAGGAGGGGTGTATTAGCTTTGTCAAAGAGATTGCAACATTCTAAAGGAACCTACAAAATATATGTATTCTTAAGCAATATTGACATAGCCGTGCCTGTCTGTCCATCTGTCCTTCCTTGAAGGAAGGATTTTTGGAATCGCAAAAATTAAACTATTGACTTCGAAGTTTCCGAAAACCATTTAAAATTCTTGCGCGCAGGTTGGTGTTGAAAATTACCCAAATCAGTCAAAGAATACGCCTACAATACAACATAAACCAAAAAAATCCAACCTCTACGATGAAAGTTTAAAATTTCAGAAGAAACTAAGACGTGTCTTTGACTCTTTATAAGTACATTTACTCCCTCAAAACGTTTGCAGAGCTCTGAAGAATGCTTCAGAGACTCCACAAACTATGTACTGATTAACATAAAATTCTGAACAGATTTAACCATGTTCGTCTGTACATTGTGTAATGATGTTTGTAGAACAACGCCTCCTGGACGCAAAAGTGAAGCTACCATCTATAAATTTGGCAGAAAAATGATGGGACAAATCGGTCGAAAGACACGCCTACAGTGCTATGCAAACTGACAACGTCTGATTTTTCAAAGGATTACAAAATTGGTTTTTTGCTCGTTACTCACAAACTAAAGAAATTGGCAAAATCGGTCAAAGGACAAATCTGCAGTGTTGCAATTGAGAACAATTGGTTTCTAGCTCATTACTCATAAACTACAGCAAATAAATCACAAAAATTTAATTGTATATCCTATGGGCGATGATGCACCCAATATTATAGTGCACCAAAATGCAAGCTTCTAGACATCTTCGTCTGTCCACCTACCCAGTTATGTAGTATCTGTGGTCACCATTCTCCGGTCCACAAAAGTGAAGATATCACCTACAAATTTGCAAAAGAAAGGAGACGCTTATGCAACAAAACTGTGAGCACTTTTGCTTACGCGCCTTTTGCTCGTAAACTACAACTACAACAGACACACGATATAAATTGTCACAACATTATTTGAAAAAGAAAGGTCAAATCAGCCACACCCACTCAATATTATGGAGTATGCAAACTTATATTGTTTTCAATCCCTTATAGGATGACAATGACGAGCATAAAGAATATAATTTTCTCACTTGTTATGTTTAAAATGCATTGCTACCAGTTGGTACTGTATTGCAAGCATGGGAAGATTGGAAGGAAAAACTAAAACTTTGTGACTAAACATTTCGCGAAGCCGCATCAGGCGTTAATCAAATCAACTATTAATTTAAAGAATGACAATTTCGAGAACGTCTTTTAAACTGAACATACATTTTCAGTTTGAACAAAAGGCATTTGATTTATGTGAAAGCCATCGTACAGTTTATTTTATTAATTTACAATTTTCTGGATTATTAAGATAATTAACCCTTAAGAGGGAACTAGATTTTAAAATACGTGAGTTTATCGAAAAATAAATCGAAAAATTTCGTTCGTTTTAGGAGAGATCCAAACTTAGAATATTTAAGATCAAAATATGTTGTTAATGGACGCACACTCGTCTGCTTCAATTTATAGGATTTATGTTTTACTCTCGACTTGTTCCGGTATAAATGCGCACATTCAATGCGATATAGTTTGTATGGTTTCTTCGTCTGCACTTTTATCGTTTATGTCTTCTTTCTCTTCTTCTTGATCACAAATAATTTCATATTCCAACTTTTCCTTATACAGCATACCCGCGAAAATAGTCATTAACTCGTTGTAAGAGGGCTTCAACAATTTCCCCATGCTGTCACTTATCAGATCTTCGGTAAGGCGTAGTTTTGCTTTCCTCACACACTTTCGACAAGTTCGCCGAAGACGCAGTTCTTCTTTATATAAGAACAGGGAGTAATTTGTAGGAGCCATTGTTACTTCTTCTAAATTATGATTACGACTGTTGGCTCCTAATAAAGTGCGATCCTATTTGAAGGAAATTTAATTGCTGTGACTTCCGAAATAACTGTACCTGTTACTCACTTAGGTACCTGGGCGGTAATTTACTAGCATTCAAGGAATTTATAATTGAAGAATTGCATGTTAATCGTGTGCACCTGTTTGTGTTCGGAACCGTTAAAGCATCGTAAATATTAACTTGTGTTGGGGAATTCCAGCCGCATAAAGTAATTGGATTATGATTTATGTGTATGTATAATCAATAGCACGATTCTAAAGATTATAGATTTAAGAGGTGACTTTTATCTTTGATCTTCGATCAGAAGCGGGGAAATTTGGAAAGTTTGTGTTCATTTTTTTTGCTATAGATTTGACCTTCGACAGTAAATTATGGTACGTATTACGTGTACGTTCGATGTGTGTCTAATAAAATGAAATTTCTTCTAGAGTTCCTGAAGCGCTTTAATTTTAAATAAATTTGTTCACAAGGATACTTTTACTTATCGTACCGATCGTACGGATTTTATAAAATCAATTACTGTTCCTTGCGACTTCCCCCCTGGAATGAATTATTGAATTATTTCTATTCACTGCTGTTGCGTAATATCGAAATCTCTAATGAATATTCTTTTACTTATTCGTTATATATTTCTTTGTGATCTAAAGTAATACCTATTACTGTACTCCCGCTATCATTCTCTTACTTATCGTTTAGTTCAATTTTGTATCAGTTAACAATTTTTATTTGTAGCTGTATAAATAAATAATCAGAATATTATACCCGATCGTGCCGGGCTCGCCACTAAATATGATTCCTCTTTCAACGATGTCACTTTGACTCAATTGAATCTATTTGGGAATAGCTGTATATACTTAGTTTACAGAACCATAGTTGGAATGTCAAATACCTCTTGCTCTCTCACGAACAG
>CCAG010015389.1:0-21748 GCA_001077435.1 Glossina morsitans morsitans
GAACAGTAAAATCAGCATAAATTATGTTGCGGTTGCAATGTTAAATATTTCAGTATAATTTTTCGTATTTGCTTCCTGCCCAGGCATATTACAAAAAAGTCAACATGACGCACATACAGGCGCATATGTTGAATTTGAAAATTATAAATTACGAAGCAATGATTCTTATATAAGCTATTTGCGGTAAATTAAATCATATTTGTGGCTTTTTAAACGGGAAACTTATGCTTATAATATAAAATAGACGGAGGTCCATGTGTACACATATGAAAGTGTTTGCTCTCTACTCGTCGGCTAAATTAAATTGAAAATTAAAAGAACATATATACATAGCGCTTATTTGTTTGCGTTATATCGACAGTTGCACAAATTTTTTAGGCTTATTATTATATAGTACACATACATATTTTATATATATATATATTTTCTCTCGACAAGAGTCTCAAAATATGCTTTCATTTTGATGGGTGGGATGTTTCGGTTCCTTAATTACTTTAGGAATAATTCCGTACAAGTCATTTTGAAATCTATCGCAGGCGCTTTTCTACACTGAAACGTTTGACGAACGAACCTGAAACTGAAGGGTGTATAATCTGTAGATCTAATTTCTTCGATGGTTCATTTCAGATACAAGCGAATGTGGCAAAAAATTTCAAGTCTTTGGTACAATAACCACTTCGATTAAATCGTTTACATCGGACTTGTAAGAAACCGGACCTTTTTCCACTTTATAGGGTTTAAGATCTACAGCGCTGTAATTGCGAATAATAGTAACTTTCAAGGGTAACATAGCTTTCGAAGGGTAAAAAATTGTATTTTGCTTCTTTTTTTTTGCATTACATAGAAAATGTACATATGGATGCATATATAATGAATATCACACGGGAAGAGAATGATTTTACTCAGACATTTAAGCATACGAACGAGCAACATTTAGGCTGTATTTTATATATTGGTTTTATTTAAAAATGTTTGAAAACTCGCACAATGAAATGTGGTTTTCGGGGATCCCTTAGAAGAAATTATGCTCGCGACAATCAGGATAACTCGTCATAGGTTTATCTGACATAAATAAATCTTTGGGAAAATATTATTAGATAAAACAAATAAAAACAATATAGCGGATCATCATTAAATGCCCGAAACCACTTCGCTTAATACAATTGTTTACATAACGACTTTTGCAAATAAGCCCTTATATTAGAAGCGGCCCGATCTAGTTCATTTTCATTGGCGTTCGTCCGGAGCCCAAAACATGTTAGTTTACCAAATTTTTTCAAAATTTCTCAAATATTTCAACAGGCAAAGCATCACGGTCAGACAAACTTAGATCGTTTCATAAACTGAATCTGAATCGATCGTTACGTACGCAAATGTAGAATATATAACAAGCAGGCTTATAACAGGGGCGAAGTCAAAGCAATCTTAAGAAAGTCTCAACTATCAACACGTCATATTTATAGCCAAGACCGCAGGTTACAAAGGAAGAAGAACTTTACGAGCTACAGTGGTTGGTAAAGAAGACTCGTCCAAACCCGAAGATGTTATATATGAAATGCTGGATAAATTTGTTTAAAAAAATTACTTGTATTTTTGTTAATCTAAATTTAAAAAAAAAACGACTTGACTAATTATATTAATCCCTCTTTAGCTGCTAATTGCATTTTTTCAATCTTTTCGATTCCTCTCGACTTATGAATTTTATTAATTAATTTATCTCTTTTTTTACGTTGAAAAAAGGGATTTTTTTTTTTTTTTAAACATCTCCTTCTCCCCCTAGAAGTGTTTTAGATTTGTCAGATATTTGGAAACCTATGCAATCGTAATCAGTTTGAATGATGAACACTGCCTATCGAAAACTCTATTTAGAAGTTCATATTTATTCGAAAATTTTTCTTACCAATCTGCCCAGCTTAAGTTCAAAAAACAATCCAAGTGTTCCAGTAGAGAAGTTGATCATTTGTGAAACATTTTCGCTAATTATAAACTCAAAGGTACTCTATAGCCGAACACTTAAATTAGTGTTCTCACCTTCCTCTTACGTAGATTCTTCATGAACTTTCCAAAACTCAAACTCAAAATTGAACTAAATCGAATCGAATGGTCACGACGATGCGCTCAGGTCGCCATAATTGGATATTTCTTCCAAAAAACTTAGAAAAACCACACAATATCATTTTGGAATACCGGAAAGTGAAACATTGGGTAGCTGACACCTTAAAGATATCAAAAGGCAGCCCACCCAGAATTTTGCATTCACATTTATTTATGAGAAAGATCGGTACGGAACGGGTGCCACCGATATGAGATAATGGATGAAGTATACCGCTCCAGTCCACGTAGTGAAGCGACCGAAAGGGCGGAAGGTTATGGCGTCCTTCTTTTACTATGCTCAAGGTATAATATTCATCGATTATCTTAAAAAGAAGCGAAGACTCAACAATGAATATTATGTAGCGTTGTAAGTGCGTTTGATTAAGGGAATTGCAAAGAAAATCCATGTTCGACCAGAGAATTATTGAGTGATGTGGTCTTATATGTGACATAAAAATCCGTGACATCACATACGGCATGTGATACGGTATATATCGATCAGATCGGGCAATGACACTTTAGTCTTACCATTAAAGAATCACCTCACACCATATATAATTTCATTGTTGTGATTATAAATTCACAAACATTAACATACAATCCGTACATGAACATGAAATTATAAACGTGTTATATACATGCTTATATATATTTACTTATCAATGTCTTACGTAGGTAAATAAAATAACTAAAGTCGTTCTTTCGTGCTCCTTTTTTTACTTTGTATGTATTTAGAGGACGCCCGGCCCATTTAAGTGATGATATTTCACCAGAAACCACCGGAGAAGATGGTGAACATTATGATGAGCTTAGCGTGGTCGTACAACTAACACCGCGTGTTCAAGACGGTACACGTTGTCGTTCCGGAAGTTTAGATATGTGCATACAGGGCAAATGCCAGGTTAGAAAAAACAATTATTTTATATATACAAGCATTTTTTGTCACATATTCTCAGAGTGTTCCTAATATTAGTGATAAAATTTTTATTTATTTAATTTGAAAGCGATTCGATTAGCAACAGATTAATTATTCGCTCCAAAATTAAACTCTTTAAATAGTGTTTTTCGCACAACTTTTACACTATAATGTGTTCTCTACTCTACCGTTGTAGTAATGCAAAAACAACAATTGTTTATGCTTATATTTATTGAACCACAAATCATTGCCTGGTTTTGTGCTGGTGGCCCAATTCGATATATTAAATGCTAATATGTCATTTTGTGGCTTTGATACATGCTTGGCTACAAATCATGGTTTTCATGGAAATAGATTCAAAGCAGCTACACTACCTTTCACAGAATAACTTTAGTTGAAAGGACAAAAAAGGGAAGAGGAAAAAAAAATTGAACGAACCTTTTCCGATAATTTTCGAAAAAGTTTCATATATTTCAATATTTTTATTATTGCCATTATCGCTTATGATTTATTATTCATTTAAACACATCAACATTTCTTTGGGAAATGCTCAACGAGAATATTTGCTTTCAGTTACCTTTGGTTTGGTAACTTGTTTAACAATATTTGATTTGTTTTTTGTTTTTTTTTTTCTTCTTTAAATCTGCAAATCTTTAAACGAAAATGTTTATTTTGTTTTGTTACTTTTCAAAAATTTCTCCTCGAAACTTTTGGTTTATATTACTTACAACGTTTTTATTTTATTTTTTTTTTTATTTTTTTGCTTGTTTTACGCGAATAGCGAGTTGGTTGCGATTTGAAAATTGGCTCAACAAAAAAAGTCGACAGTTGCGGTGTATGCGGCGGTGATGGTAGTTCCTGTTCATCGCAAACACTCTATCATTGGGAGATAGCACCGATGTCACTATGTTCCGTATCGTGCGGCGGAGGTAAGTGCTAGTAACTGTTTCTCTCACAGAAATCAAAATGTAATATCCATATATATAATGTATATATATATATATGTACACTCACTTATAGTAAATACACACTACACATTTAAATACATGGCATCTGCCACAATTTCAAGTAGCCAAAAAAAAATTCAAGTGTTAAACAGTACCAAATAAACAAAAAATAAATACATAAAAAAACTGTAGAAAAGTTATGTTTGTCGAAATCCGAATATTGCATACTCATGGCTCAAGCTAATTGTAAAACAAGTAAACACTCTATAGTGGGTCATGGCTCTTCGCTAAATACCCCGCAAAACCCTATAGGTATTCATATAATGACTTTACAAAATGAGATATTATATGGGAAGCGGTTTCTATCGGTTCGTCCTTAGTCCAAAACATGTCAGTGCATCCAACTTCATCCGAACATGTAAAAAATTCGTGGCCTGTAGGTTAATAACACAAGAAAGCAAAGTGGATAGACGGACAGCCAAGCATAAATAATAAAAAGTGGGTCGATCTCAAATCCTTCTGGGTCCGCACAAGCTTAACATAACATTGTATGGCAAGAGATTTTACGATATAAGGAAAGATGGAGACTTGCCTGCACATGAAAAAAATCGCTCTACCCTGCTTCCAAATCCCATTGTGCTATTTTTACAAAATTTATTTACCATTTTTCAGAACTTTTGCTTTTAACATTTGCTTTTATATTCTCTCTCCTCTTTCTTCTTCGAACTTATTTTGCGTATTCTTAGTAGTAACGCTGTTTTCAAACTCCATCTGAGAAAACGTACTAAAGAATCGATTTCGTTTTTCAACATTTTGCTTCTTTAAGAATAATTGATCGGATAAGCGATTATAAACTCGTTAACAGCTATACTTGAGTGATACAAAATTAAGAACTAACTTAGTATACCTTTATACTCAAAGGTTGGTTATAAAAACCTGCAACAAAAATTTCACTTTAGTACACCTTAAGCTTAAAGCAGAATGAAAACAACAAACACCAAGGACATACAAAATTTATACAAAAATTTATAGAACATTAAATACATTATATATTTATTTTTTGACTTTCGCAATTCAGCAGAATGAGAATTTCGTTTTGACGTTATTTACGAATGAAGTAGACTCCAGCAAAATTTTGAATTTTATATATGAATATATAAATATCAATATTTATATATACGTAATATATGTGTGTCTTTTTTTACGGTTTCTATCAATGTCACATTTTCTTAGTTTAATAGAATCTCAGTTAAAATTTTATACTCGCTACAAAAAAAATCAAGGTAAAGCAATTTCGTTTTATAGTAATTTGAAATATGTTTAAAGTCCCATCACCGCGAAAACTGTAATAAAACTCTTTATTAGCTTAGACTTAGATTCAGACAAAATTTAAAATAGGTTTTATACCCCCACTCTCATTTACGCATGGCTTTAAAAGTGACGTACACATTTGCCGTAAATTATGCCCTTCTGAGTCATGTCTTTTCTTTAAACTTACTACCAAGACAGGAGCTTTATAAAATAACACACAATGCCCTACACAACTTGTGTTGCAGGGCGTATTCAGCTTGTACATCTGCCCCAGAAAGGCTTAAGATAGACCCATCATTTATTATATCGACTAATTCCGAATCGTTTTATGAATTGATTTAAGCCTGTCCGTCCGTCTGTATCTGACTATCTATACTTTTGCTCAACCTACAGTCGTGAAATTTGATACACCGATGTATTTTGATCCAAGAACTCTTGAAGTTGGATTGGATCGAACCACTTATTCGACCACTACACTCTATTTTACACTTTATTTTGAAAACTCATTATATGAACAATAAATTGCAATTTTAAAAATTCCTTAACAAAAATCACTGAATAAAAGTATTTGGGCATTTGAAATTAAATCGGAACCTCTACACCGCTTCGTTCCACTTACGTCAGCATTCTTATGAAAACAGAATCTTCATCTTGAAAGAAACTTCATAGCAACACTTAATCCTTAATAGCAATTTGGCATAAAAATTAAGTGGAGCACATTTGAACCACATAAGTCTATTTCTTGAACGCCATTCCATATAAGAGTTCTCGTAATTACTAAGCCACTCGGAAAAAGGCTCAATTTTTAACTGATTATCGAAATTGGTTCATAGCAGCAATTTGGCATAAAAATTAACCGCAGAAAACTTGGATCCCATAAGTCTACACAACACGACAAAGCCTAGTTTGTAGTGCTTCATGACGGGTGTAGGCGAAAAATAATTAAACCTAAATCAACTTTCCTACATTTGGAGAACGTGAGTTGAGGTTTTATCCACCTTTCAATACGGGGGCTTTCACGAGAGATGTGCCTTTGGCTGAAAATAATTTGTAGTTGATACTGTACTATCACGAATATGAATGAATAAGAGTATTAGGCCAAGTAATGTAGAGTATTCAATAGTCGGCCCTGTCCGACAATAATAATTTTACCTGTTTTCAATATTTCTTCTTCTTACTTACAAAACTTCAATGTTAATGGTTCGCCTTAAATAGATTTTTCTTACAAAAATTTGCGCTCCCTTCTAAAACTTGGTCCAAACTGATCCAAATACAGTTAAAATTAATTAAATTCCAGTCGGCCCAAAGATACGACCAAACGCTTCTCTGTTAAAAAAGATAATAAAAACACGCTTCTCTGTTAATTTAATCATAATAGCAAAACCTGAGCATTCTCGATTTTCCCTAAGCCTAAAAGATCGCTTTTAATTTTTTTGCATTTTGTTTTTAATTCCTTTATTATCGACACGAATATAATAATCACTAATAAATAAATGTTGCGGTTAAGCATATAATTATGCATTAAAGGTAATTTCATGTGTCACGTATTTATTTATTTATTTTTGTTTTAAATAGTATTCGTTCATTTGGACAAAGCAACGAAAAAACAAGTAAAGATGACGAGACCGACCATTAGATACGTTACGCCACTTCACTCGTTTTGGTAACTTGGTATACTTTTCATCAAGGCCCGCTTATGGAGAGATGGTCACAATATCACATGGCGTGATCCAAATGTTGCAAACTTATTTCGCTTGCTAAAAATTTTATTATTTTTCAGTTTCCCTCATAAAAAACAAGAAATTAGATTCCATCTCCATATAAAGGTTTGCTTTTCATGGTAACCCCTACATATGTTAGGGTTTAAAAAAGAAATCTATGTTATCCAAATGCCTTACGCTTAACTATTTTGGTCAATTTGCTACTATGGACCAATTTTCTTTATAAAATATTAAAAATTAAATCTTTTTTTGAAGGACTTACTAATTATGGGAAATCTTACATGAAATGGGATCAAGAAATAAACCTACCTGGTTCAAATTTGCTTCATTTAATTGTTGTGTCAAATTTCTACTATAAAGAACTTTTCATCACAAAACATTAACAATTAGACCTTTTCGATATATAAGTGCTTACATTTCCTAAGAATCCTTATAGACGTTGTTGTACAAAAAATAGGTTTACGTGATCCAAATTCAGTTTCTTTGATTTCTATGACAATTAACTGTTCTGAATTTTTTCCGTGAAGTATTGAAAATTATACCTTATTACCATATAATGATTCAGTTTTTGTAGGAGTGGTTGCATGAAAGCGGGTTCAGAAAATTGTCCAAGCCGAACCAAATTTTTTATATAAGTTTCGAATATCGAAGATTTGTAGAAATTTCAATTCTTTTCCCTATAACGACCATATATGGAGAGTAGTCGAAAATGTGGCCCGATGCGAACCATTTTCAATAGCGTTCGTGCTTGCGCCAAACAAGTAAGTGTGTAATTTGCATTATAATATCTAAAATATTGCGGCCTATAGGTGGAACATAAGAACACACAGACAGACATGGACAGATGGATAGACAGACTTATATCGATCGATTCTGGATCGATCGGTATAATAAAAGACGGTACGATTCTTACGCTTTACACGGTCACACAAACTTAATAGACCCTGCATCAAAAGTGTTGTAGGGTATAGCAATAATAATTCTGATTGTTTTGTTGTTCCATTTAAATGCCGTACAATTTACCGTCGATAAAAACAATAAACCGAAAAATAAACAAATAAACGCATTAATAAATAGAGAACTGAACAAATAAACGATTAAATACAAATATGCTTCTCTAAATAAATAAACATAGCAGCTACGACAACAACATTAAAATTAGCATAAAAGTTAATAAATAGAAAATTCAAAATTTTATCTTTAATTTTTAAATTGCATTTTGACGACCAAAAATGAGTTATTTGCTTATCGTAATGCATCAACTAATCAAAGAACATCAACGTCATTGTTGAATGGCTTAGAAAGCATAGAAAAGTCTCCCAGATAGTAAGTTGTTATGCGGCCTTTTTAAACCAAAAAGTGATCTAAGTAATTTTGTATATCATGAAAAATTTATTGTCGATATTATCGGTCGTTCCTTCACTCAAGCGTGCCAAGCATCAGCGAACAAGTCAATCCTTGGTGTGGAAATTTCAAAGAGTAAGTAAAAAGAGGAGCAAACTATTTAGTGGCGTTTTGAATTCCATTTTCAAATACTTACTGGATACCACTTCTACAAATTTGCGACGTACTTTGAGAACACTCTGACATTATCACGTGTAAAAGTAATTTTTCGCTTATGTTTTAATGAAAAAAAGGCCCCGTTTTTTACAAGGAATTTTACCAAGATATGAATACCGTACCAAAGGACAAACTAGTCTTTTGAGGCTATCCACAAAAGGACCATTTACCTTACCTGTTCCAGGAGCGTTTTATTCTTGTCATAATATCCAAGCCATCATCACAGGATTGAAGAAGTAACGCTTGGCGAATACTACTTAAAGATAATACAGTGACAGACGTGACTCAAAATTTAATAAGCGGTCGAACTTAAACTAACTCCACCTTTTGGAAAAACCGGTAAGGGATTGTATTTAGACTCGATAGATCAGCATCAAGCGGTACAAAACGTCAGGCAACAGGTAAAATAATCCGATGTTGAACTTCAATGAAAGATCTATACACATACGTCACTTGTGGTATATTGCATTTATGCGGATGTATGCAATATTCAGAAGGACTTTCGGTCGACCCAATTTTCATTACACCGATCGGTTCACTATCAATTACTAAACCAATTAAAGCTTATCTGTCCGTCTTTTCTTCTTGTATTTTTGCGTTCAACCTACAATTCGGATCGGACCACTTTTTCGATCCCTTCCTATATAATGCCCTATTTTCAAAAGTTTTTATATGAGCAACTGTAGGAAGGCATAGACTATTTACCGGCTGAAGTATAGTGTTTCTACTTGTTTCGATATACTTTGTTATTTTTTCCCAACTGTCCAAAACATATTAAATGACGATACAAATTCGAAACAAGATTTTGTGTACACACTATCGAATCCTAAGTTCCGGAGTTCACCTTATTAACGAATTTTTTCTACGGAAGCTCTTAGTCAACGTCAAATTGTACTCTGCATCATATTTATAGTCAACAATTGACTTTTACATATCACAATCCCAGCATCGACAAACAAACACCATATATATTGTATACGTATTTTTTTAAAAAGAAGGAGAACAATGATTGCCTGAATGCATCGCTAGATGACAAAAATGTACGTAGAACGCTAACAACTCGACACATGTATTCTTAAATAAATCTCTAAGTAGGTCGGAGCTTAAGAATATATTTGCAATAGATGGAAAACTGAAAGTTCCCCAAACGCAAATTACTAGTGTCAAGTTTAAAAAGGATATGCGTACAATCTTCACATGACTCATCAGTAACAAAACCATAATAGAAATAAAATTGTGGTTGAATTCAAAATTTTCGCCAATATTCTTGATATGAATTCTAAATCTATCTAGAGAAATAAATACTAAGCGGTAATACCAAGACACATCGCAACGCTCATATAATATTCCTATAAAGAGCGTTCACCGAAAGTATTTCTCTTTGCCCGAAACACGCGAAAGAAGAACTTTTTCTCCATTGTATCTGAATTGAAAAAAAAAGTGGGTCTCGTTTGGGCATCCCTTGAATACACATTTATGAATAGATTTAGGTGTACCACTTAACATCGATCACGGGCCCGAAACGTTTTAGCACGAAGCTGGCATTCTGTGTTCAGTGAGGCCAGGAGAATATAGTCTGTGTAGCTGTTAAAATCTGGTAAAGCGGTTAACACTAAACGCTACCAAACAAATTAACCCATTTGCAAAGACCTCAAAAAAGGAAAAAAAAGGAAGGAGTTCAAAGGAACTATGGACATCCATTCATACCACGAAACCGGTCGCAATACGTTGGGGCGTTTAACTAAGAAGTGCCGGTCCATGTGACTTATCCATCAAATCCGTGGCCTAACGACTATTTGCATTGATTGAACAGTCATTCGTCGAGCGGGGCTTTTTTCTTAAGAAAATGCACTGAAATCTCTTTGATTTAAAAACACGATAACTTTTTCGATATACGTTACCGCCTGTGCTGAAAAACTCATTTCTCAAGCACTTGTCAATGCCACCGCAAGAACAAGTACTACGATATTCAGCCTTCGATGTTTTCACCTTCATTGGATACTTATCTTGTTTAAACTCTAAAGTAATTTTTCTGCCATTACGATATACTATAGCAATACCAATTATTGAAGCTTTCTAAAAACTATGATGTTAAGTCTTAATTAAGATATACACCGCTTTTTAGTTAGTCAGGGGGAATGTTTTCTAGAAGCTATTGCATTTTTACAAAACTTTAAAAATCCACAAAATTTCTTGTATTCATTTTGCAGACATTTTTTTTTCACACAACTTTAAATTATAGAAATCGTAACAGTTATTTACTTATTGTATCCGAGTCATATAAAATATTTAGTCCCACATGCCGTGTTGTTTTATTTATGTACGAATAAAGAATTCAATGAACTCAATAAATAACATATACAGAGAGCATTAGAGATACAAAAATAAAAAAAAAAACTTAATGTCTAGGTATGCATATACATATCTATAAGTGCATGTATTTATTTATGTATTTAGGTATGAGCTTTCGTATGTACAGATAGATTTGTTCCAAGACTAAAGATATCGGTTCATACAGTCGCGTGCAATTAATTAGACGCACAATGCTTTTACTAAAATTGATATATGTAACGAACGTTGTGCAAAACGTGGATCTTTACAAAGAATATAAGACACAAAACCAAGCGGCTGGATCATCTCTCAACTATGTATTCCCTCCATTCTTTCTGAACGCACAATATACACTTTTGAAGACTCGGTAAAGGCATAACCGGTTTAGTATTTTCGTGCTGAAAGACTGGTCTTGTCCTAGGGATTCTTTACCTTACCTTTTTTACCCTACCTTTTCGATCTCTTTAAAACTAGATTCTTTCGGTACGGATATGCAAATGGAAACAAGGTCCTTTAAATTTTTCACTACCAAAATATCAAAATTCTTTTTATATCCATCTTTACGCAAAGGGTTCGAGACTCTCTTTTGATCGTTGATATTTGCTCTCGTAACGATATTATACAGTGAATGTGCCGACTTTCCTAATCTTTTAAAAACTGTTATCAACCTTGGTCAATCAGAGTGCGTCCCTAATTTCCATAGTGGAAACAAATAAATCCTTTACATGCTATTAATTTGGATAAGACATCTTAACCATAAAAAACAAGGAATTTTCTCATAAGCCTTCTTGCGAGATAACATTGTAAAGCGTAGCGCTTTTCTCAAAATTTTAGCTCATTTTGACCGCGTAGTTACTCTTGACTTGATTAAACATAACGCGTTTTTTTAATTGTTTACGGAGTGTCATCTTTCACACCCGCAATAACATGTCTTGATAGCTTTACTGTTACCAAAGTTACATAACCCCATTTATTGAGGAAACGATTATGAACTTTTTTCTTGACTTAACATAACGTATGTTTTGTACAAGATGGTGTGGAAAACAAACTGGCAACACCAGTTTTGCAGTAGAAGGACAAGTGCAAGTTCGTCTATTTTTGGCTGTAAAGACGATTTCAGCTTTTGAGAAATATTTACCGGCTAGAATAAGGAAATCAGATAAACGTGACTGTACCTGTTAGTGTACTCTCATCATATTGCCTTGATAAAGGAGAACCGCAACCTAAGTAGGTTGTGTAAGGTTAAGAAATATAAAGAAAGCTTGGCAATCGGCGTACAATCGTGACAGACTTTGGAAAATCGTTTCGCCTTAATAAATCCGAAATGAAAATAAACTGGATCTCCTAACTTGGAAACGATCCATAGAAACTTTCGAAACCCATTTGCCTGTCCGTTCTGAAAAAAAAATCTCCAGATGAAGAATGGAGGAACCGACTCAAACGAATGGTTCTGAACCCCTATATGAATGAATTCAATTTTTTTCAGAGGCTTTTGAAAAACTTTCCAGCACATGGTGTTCATGAAACCGTAAATCAGATAATTCCACTCCATAAAGTTTATGGAATTATCTCCCGTTCGGTTAATTTAGTCAAACCTCGTACCAAGATTAAGCAGTTGATTCACGCGAATCTATTTCTTTTTGAAAATATAGTCTTTATAATTATGGGCCCTTGGTAACAATATTGGAAGCTTTTTATCATAACTGATATTTGCTTCCTTAAAAAAATACATAAAGAAAGATTAACTTTTCTGACGTAACATAGGTAATATTTTTTTGAAACGAAATACATTTTTGAACATGTTCACGTTTTCTTTGGCATCACAAATCATTCCTACTATCCTTACAAAGCTTAACAATACATACTAGCATACATGAATTGTTTGCTTCATTACTATGGTCCAATTTTAATGTAAACCGATTACTCATTAAACCTGCTTTTAAGAAATCGGAATCAATGCAAGTGATTACTCATACTTTTGAGGGCCTTGTTTTGTTTTTCATTTTTTTGTCATTACTTTTGTTTATTTCCTATGATGCTCAACATCTCTCAACCTGGAAATATGCTTAAAAGTTAGCACCACATTTGCCTTCTTTCATTAAACGTTATAAAAGGTAGCTGATAAGCAGTATTGACGCACCGCAAGGAATTTGGACACATTCAGTCAGTGCATTGTTTAGTCATACCTTTGCTTGTTCTCTAATATTTATCATGAAACAGTGATTTGAACAAAAATTTTATAATTCAATAAAAATCTCGCGCACGGAAGGCAGGAAAATATTGCAGATTTACTACGTGAACGCAGTCATATAAACGGTGTAAAATATAATATGTATATTCATATATATATATATATATATATATATATATAGTGAGTAGTGTCAGCTTTCAAAAGAAATATATCGAAATTTCATGACTTTGCGACAATTAGTTTACAATGTACAATTATTTTAGTGTGTCGGCACACACAAACTTCAAATGTTTCCATTGGTTTGCGCAGGCTACACAGCGTATTCGAATATTCCCGTTCTTGTATAAAAACAAAGCGTCACTAAAACGCCTGTAAACTAATGGTGGAAATGTCATAAAATTTTAGTAAATTTAGTTTAAAGATTGTTACTATCTAAGAATCATACGGATTCGTCGATTGTCGCTCTACATCTGCGTACCATCCTGCGAACTTATTGAGTGATGATGTGCGCAGTAGTGTTATCACGACGCTCTCGTCCTAGAAAATCATCATATAAATCATCAATAGTTTAACGTAGCTGTTACGACCATTCATAACATTCCGACTGATGATTTGGATATAAAAAATGTCACCACACAACAAATTTCGCTAGGGCTCGATTTTATCGAGAGTTTTGTACAATAGTTTTTAGCTAGACTAGCACTCATCACGATCACCTGGTTAAGTATGAACTTCATCAGTTCCCGAAGTTGTCATTACGAAGAAAGCGCAATAGAAGGAAGCTGAAGATACCAATCATAAGAATAAGAATAGTGGTCCGTGCATTTGGTTTTACAGCGATGGAGTATACAAGCGAGGAGATTACAAGCGATAGGGCAAATTTTTCTGAATACACAACAAACAGAAGTTCGATGTGATTTATACGAAAAGTTGCTACTTTCACTCCATTGTTTTGGCGAATACATTTGTTAAGTTTTGCTCCATTCGTGTCTGTATGTTGCTAGCAAGTTTTAGATGGTTTTAAAAATACTATAAAGTATCACTTTATACTTTGACTATTTTCTAAATTTTTCAATAAAATACAATTAAAAATTTTTTCCATTGTTTCTAATCAGATGCACGCAACTGTACATGTGGAACGAACATATGTACTTATGTATACTAAAAAACGTATGAATACATACAATAAATAAATGCTTATATTGTATGTATGTGCATATACATACATTACATAGAGAAACGACGAATCTACCATAAAGCATGAAACAAAGGAAAGAAAAGCGAATAACTGTTAGGGTTACATTCAGTTAAAGTTAAGGAATAGAGCGCTCTATGGCATTCTACGTAACGAAGACGACGACTCGCCCGGAGTTGTTGTCGTAAATAAGCAAAGCATATAAATAATCGTTTGCTGGTGTAATAATACACAGTTGTATTATATGTGTGTATATGTGTATCTTTCATTTCTAAGGATTACTTGGCGTTTAAGCATCGATTTGCCGAAGGCTTATATTAATAATACAACAACTTTTAACATTAATGGCAACAAACTTGACAAAATTCAAACTAGACTAACAAACAAACCCGTGCAGATTAAAAAAAAACAAAACGAAAATAAAAAAGCAAGTAAGAAAATTGTATTCAATCGTGACCGAATCTTTTATACCCATCACCGTTATTCTGAAAATGGCAAAAAAAAGTAAAAGAACTAAATTCTCCTGCCATATAATATGAAGTGGACGTGGCTGATTTTTTGTTTATTTTCAAATTAAAGGCTTTTGTCGCATAGGCGTGTGGACATTGCAGGCGGGCCCTTTAAAAGGTTTGCGTCTGTTCTAAATTCTTTTGCAAATTTGTCGATATCTTAATTTTCGCTAACAGGAGACTGTTTACCGCCAATACTACGCAGTTAGGCGCACGGACAGATGGACATGTTTAGGTGCCATTCAGATTTGAAACTGGTCAAAAATTTGCATACTTTGTGGGTTTTTTTGAAGCTTGCTTCTGTGCGTTATAAAGGTACTGAAAAAAAATTAAATTTGATACACTTTTACATAGGGTAGACGGAGTCAGTTTTGCCCATTTTCGTAAAGGTACTGCAGCATCGTCCATAGAATATGCGTTCAAATTTTTGTACATTTATCTGGTATAGTTTAGGAGTAATGAGCAAAATAATAATTGTTTATTCCTTTTGAAAAACAGAGATGTTCTCAGTTTACATAATGCTATAGGCGTGTCCTTCGATCCATTTGGGTCATTTTCAATACTAACCTGCGCACAAGAACTGCGAATGTTTGCAAGAAATTTGAAGTCGATAGCTTCATTTTTGCGGCGAGGAGAATGTTTACAACAGACATTACAGACGGATAAACGTAAATTGATTCAAAATTTGGTGCTGATCAAGAATATATGTACTCGGTGGCGTCCCTTAAGTCTCTTCCTAGGCATTGCAAACTCATCCTTTGGTGATGAGTATTAAAAAGAATGGCTGTACACATGTTAAAAGAGTCAACTAACAGACATTGTAGAGGCTTTTGTTAACCTTTCTTTGTACACAACTTCGAACGTTTCGAGCGTTATGTTAAATGCTTACGGACGTAAGATTATACAACAAGCATACGTGAGATAGATATTTGTGTCTCTACGCTTACAACTTTTTCTAGACGTACACGTAGACATATATATAGGCAACTAAACTGCTGCTATACGGCTAGACAAGAGGTTATAGCAAATATTCCTTTGATAGGATGCGATGAATGCGTTACAGCAATAAGAAGAAGTTTTTGCACTAAAATAGCTAAAGCAAAAGCATTGTTCAAAATGTCTCCTTTGCCAGAAACAAAAAAATATATATATATATATATATTACTTTCAAGAAACTTTCTTCAATGGGAACAAAATCCTATTATTCGTTTTCGTTGTAACGATCGATAACAAGGAATTTATTTCTATGTCCTAATGATTCCAATTATTTGTGCATCTGTAGATTAGTAAAAGATTTCATTTTATGTGTTACGCGCAAATCAAATAATTGATGAAAAATTTTCGAAAAAGACGAAAGAGAAGAATTCAAGCCTTTCACAGAATGGAAAATTTTCCATAATATATTTTATGAATCGCAATTATGCAGATGATGTCGAGTCGTCTAATAGTCTCTTAGTAATAAATGCGCGAAAGAACGAAATATTCGTAAAATCCGTTATACAATTGCATAGCTATGTAAATAAGTAAACTTTAATTTTTTTTCTTAAATATGTATTTAAATTTCTTTATCTTTTCATTCATTCATGTCATGTCTGCCGGTTTATTTCATTAATTTTATTGTTATCGCATTGAAAACTGTGTTTGTAACATTTTGATTTCTCCCCCTCGGAAAACTAGATAGACAAAGGCACACAGGCACACAAGCATGCAAGCACAAGCGCACACACACACACACACACACACACACACAGATATGTAAATTGTTATTTGCTCATATTTGTTTGTTGCTCCATTAGGTTATAAGATGTCTCGGGTTATGTGTCGTAATCGTGTCACTGGTACCGATGTAGAAGATGCTCTATGCAATGCAGCTAACCGATCTGAGCCAACAGTAGAATTATGTAATACACATACCTGCCCGCCACGGTAAGTGTTGTCTGCTTTCTCACAATTTTATTTTACCGTAAAATCTTGAACATGCAACATCTTGTGGTTGTTCCTCGTGGATGTGTTCATCTCTGGTCTCGTATATGCATAAACATGTGTATGCATATCTGAATAAGTCTCTGACAGCTCGACAGTGTCTGGTTTAAAGGCTTTTGTCGCTTTCACACTCACAAGCAAGCGCACTTAATGGCTTGATTTAAAAAACCACAAAAATGTAATTTAATGGTTTGGTCTGAAACTGAAATATCTTCTAGAGTTAAAGTTGAAAAGTAGAAAAATGAATGAAAATTACAATAACTGCAGTTGAATGCTAAGGATTTTTGGAATAATTACAAATTCATTGGATATGAAAACAAGAGAAAGACCATAGAGGGACAAGGCGCAACATTAAATACCTTACGCCTTATCCCACAGTTATTCATATAAGGTCTTTCCAAAATGAGGCATTGCATGGGGAGTGGTTAGATTCTGAACAATTTTCAACAGCATTCATCAGTGGGCCAGGACACGTCAGTGTACGAAATTTCATTAAAACATCTCAAAAAAATTGCCATCTGCAAATTAAAGACAGGAATACAAGAAGGACGGGCGGACAGACAAGCTTATAAGTGTCTATCTCAAATCCTCCCGGGTGTTGTTTCTAAGCACACAAGCACGACACCGACGTTTTCATCAAAATAACTACAAAAAAATCGCCGCCCATAGATTTTAAGTTCCGATATCACGAGAAAGGGACGCACAGACAAGTTTAATTTGAATTCAGAATGTGATTCTGAATCGATTGATATAATAAAAAGTTGATTTATCTCAAACCCTTGCGAGCGTTACTTACGTCCGCATAAGCTTAGTATAAATTGGTACCGGAATTGGTGTAGGGTATAACAACAAGACAATATTAAGTAAAGAAATTATAATAAATTGAGGAATAAATTGAAGATTTTTAAAGAGTCTAATGCATTAGCTTATTAAATATATCGCACATAAGTTTATTCTTTCGTATACCTTTTTAGATGGATTGCCGATGAATGGAGTCCTTGCAGTCGTTTATGCGGCCCAGGAGTACGCGAAAGAATGGTGGTTTGTGCAGAAGAAAGTAATGGCATAAAAACGCGAGTAAGTAAAGTAAACCATTAAATGCATATGTATGTAAAAATGTGCAACAATCGCTATTTTAAAGTAACTAAAGTAACTAAACAAGAACGTTGACAGTAACGAAAGAATTGTGTCAACAATTCTAGAATTTACACCACTACAAAGCACTACTTAGAACAATTACTAAAATAGAAATAACCATAGACGTCCATATTCGTCAGCTAAATGCATAGAATAAGTTAAAGTAGACAAAGAAATGGGCAGTGAGTGAGCACAAATACAGAATGAAAGAAATAAATTTGTAAAGAAGAAATGCTTACAACAAAAGACCAGACAGACATAGGGAGCAAGAATTATGATTCTGAAAAAAAAAAAACAAAAAAAATATGTGAAAATTGTTATAATTACTCAGTATCGCTATTGTTGGGATAAGCAATAAAGACTTCTTTATTAACAATAATTACTACCATGTAGTCCTATGAATATGTTCTAATTCTGTTTACGCATGCGCGCTATGGAGACATTGTAAACCTATTCGTTGCATATTCGATAAGTGTGACTCTTTTAATTGATCAGTCTATATGTCCGCACTTACCTGCATATCAATGAAGATAATAGAAATTGAATGCATTCCATATTAAAGGATACGGAATGCTTTTAGGAAAGTAAAATTCTAAAGTTACTTTTAGCCCTTTAATTTTATTGAATATTCACAAACCATACATAAAGGCTATCCAGGGACTAATAGGGACTACTACTCCAAAAAAAAGGAAACAAGTAGAAAAATTATATTCGGCAGCGACTGAAGCTTTCATACCCATCCCAGTTATTTAAAAATAAAAAAATAAATTTTGATACTCTATAATGTTGGGTGGGCGTGGCTAATGTTTTTTATTTTCTAAATAAAAGTGGAAATTTATATCGTATGCCTTAAGTAGATATATTCATATTTGCGAACATGAGTACGTTTACTAAAGCAATTAACAGGTAGACGGAAGATCTGACAAACAGGTGCCGAATGGTTCGCATTTGATTCTGGTCGGTTATATGTAGATTTAATAGGGTCCCTGAAGCTTCTTCCTGGATGCTGCAAGTCTTTTAAGAAAGGACAGATATTTTAATATTCTCTAATAATTAGCAGGCGTGGCTGTCTTTTCTTTCTATTTTCATACAGGTACTGCAAGACCACCCATAGAATATAAGTGCGTTATCGTTGTGGTTTGTAAGTAACGACCAAAAAACCAAATTTTTTTCATTTTTAGAAAAACGAAGTGGTCTTAGGTCACCTTGTGCTATGGGCATGTCCTCTAACCGATTTGGCCTAATTTCAATACCAACCTTCGCGTTAACACTTCCAGTGTTTCTGCCAAGTTTGAAGCAGGCAGTTTCCTTTTTGCGACCAAGAGAATTTTTTCCACTGCCCTTACACATCCCGACGGACGGACGGACGGACATGCTTTGATCGGTTTAGTATCTGATGTTAAAAAAAGTGTAAAGATCGACTTTATTTCCTCACTAAACAAAAATTTGAAAGCCTTACTGTAAATAGACTTTAGATTTAACCAGAATCAAAATTCCAATGATTACGTGAAAAAGTAGTTCCGAGAAATCAACTGAAAGCTTTTTTCGTCGAATTTACGTAGCGTAGCGTCACGATATTTGAAAAGTAGCCTTTTTTGGAACACACCTCGTACATAAACTTCCTTTTAAAGTCTTGGAGACTTCTCACTTTTTTACTATAAATCAATAGTAGATTTCCAAAATTTTAGTCCAAGCTAAGTATAATTATTTCCTTTGTTCGCTTTTCCATGAGTTTTTGTTTTTTTTTTTTTTGTTTTTCGTTATACGTGAGATTTTGCCTTTGAATTTCATTTATACGTTAACGTTAATTTTCGATCGTTGTTCTTGTTTTTCAGGTTGCAGATATAATGTGTCCCTTGCCGAAGCCACCAACCCAAGAGCAATGCATTATGGAAGAATGTCCAAAATGGGAGGTTGAAGAGTGGACCAGTGTAAGTGCATGCGAAAACCTAAACACAAATTTTCTAATCAGTAGCAGTAAAGACGGCAGGCAACACGTACTAATCTTACATATGTTAACATGACTCTCTCTTCAAATTACTAACAAGAAACTTGCAGAACTCTTACTGGTTTAAACGTTGATTTATATCTACATCAAACAAACTGCAATAAATTTGTCAGTGGTTTTGTTTCTTATGTTTATGTGCGAGTCTAACAGTGCAATTAGATAATTTATGGCAAGTTAAATACTGGGTTGCCGAGAAAATACTCTCGTTATCCGCGCGCAGGTTGGGTTATGCAAGTCGTATCCGTTGTACGCAATCCAAATCTACGTTCATCGTCAGCTTTAATATGCAGTAGGAAAATATACTCTTCCTGCGCATTTTGTTCAGAACTCAGTTTAAATAAGAATTAGTAGAAGATGCTTATGTCATTTTGTTCCGTGTTTTCCCAGTCCATTTATATAACATTTTTTCTTCTACTTTTTTTAATAAAACAAGTACAAGCATTACAGTAGGCGACGGCTCACCATTCATATGGCAACTTTTCAAAATAAAGCGTTATATGGCAAGTTGTCGAAAAAGTTGTCCAATCCGAATCATTTTCAATAGCATTCGTCTTCGTGGAAAAAACGCGTCCGTGTATCGTATTTTATCAGAATAACTCAAAAACTGATACCTGTAGATTAAACATAAGAATAGAAGATGGACTCCCGCACAAACGGGAAGACAAGTTTACGTCGATTCAGAAAGTGAATCTATATAATACAAAGTGGGTCTATTTTAAGTACTTCTGGGTGTTGTATACTTCCATACTTCCAAACTTAATATACCTTATACCACAAGTTGTGTAAGTATTTTCCTGAATAGCTGGGTCCACTTACAAGATCTATGTAGATCCTTTTTACTCAACAATAGCTTGGTTAACATTTGACGAATCAATGGAAAAAATGTCTTTCAATGGATGTAGTGTAAGATATCAGAAAATCGGTTTGGAATTGAAGGCGTAAGAGTGTGCGGAAAAGCCTTTAGTGGCGCTAAAAGTTGTAAGTGATACAAGGCTTCCTTGAAATTCCAATGCGGACAAATTTCTATAGGACAGATGACTGAAGAAATAAGAATTTCATAGGAATCACGGAGTGTGATGTACAAAATTAGTCAACATTCCCATATTTGTTAGCAGAACAACATCCAAGTGATGCTGCAAACCTCTTCTTCTTCAAAAACCTCGCCGACATCGTTTTTCTCAATAGAATACTTCATGGACCGTCTTGCAATGGACAATATAAAGCCGACATCGTATGTAAAGTTCGAAGTTCTAATATTGTTCCTGCATAATATCTGAACTATTAGGAACAGAGAGAATTGGGGGAAAAATTCTATACCAATTTTGATCAACACATATGTGGGAAGACATATACGGTTTTGATTACGTAATAATACACATACCTCGGAATAACTTTATAAAAATTCCTTCCTGAAACTATTTCTATTTATACGTGCGCTCCTTGCAATTAATTAAAGTTATTAGGTGCAAGATGCAAGGGTCGTAAAATTAATTCCATATAAAATTTTGCGATTTTGAATAAATCAAAATTCTTTTTAACTTTTTGCTTAAATAAAGACCGAATTAAATTTTATTTATAAACACAGATGAGTTTCCCATTGCTTGCTTACTTTTTCCCTCTCCGCACTTTGCTACATATTTATTCATTATTAGCTCTCAAATTATGTTAATGCCGCCTCCACTTTATATGAAGTGCTGAGAAGTTGGATGGCTTTTTAAATTGCTGCAATTGTAGCATGACACAGAAACAATTTCGAAATGTGAAAATGCAATAGCGTTCTAAGGTTTTCCGTTTAACACATCATGCATTATATGTCAATATATATGTTAAATATTTCGTCTATCA
>CCAG010015390.1:0-14841 GCA_001077435.1 Glossina morsitans morsitans
GACACCAACATGGGCGTCGCAAAGAAGCAAAGCTACTTTCAAAGTCAGCAGCAAACGTCATTCCGGCTCAATTTGAGCTTTTGTTTTCATCGCCATCAGTAGTGATTGGCTGACAAAAGCGCGAAGTATTTTGAAAATTAAAATTTATACAAATTAGGTCTTAATTCACAAGCTTCTGGTCACAGTATTTTCTCCGAACGGGAAGCATGTCTTGCAAGTTTATGAATTGGTTTTGCCCGTTCGGATCTTAAAAAATCGAAATGCTGAATATATACACAGTTCCGTCCGTACACATATTTAAAAAATGTATGTTAAGATTCGCTCTTAGTGCTTGCGCAAAGAAGACGCCGATAATAATACGTCGCCATATAGCAGATAATCGAAAATCCAATGTGCAATTCACTCGTCCTTGGGGAAAAAATGCGTCCGTGTATCAAATTTTATCAGAATAACTCAAAAATCGCAGCCTGTGGATTGAACACAAGAATAGAAGATGGACCGCCGCACAGACAGAGAGACAAGTTCATATCGGTTCAGAAATTGAATCTGTATAATACGAGGTGGATCGATCTCAAATCCTTCTGGGTGTTGCATGTATTTGTATATATATACAAACTTAATATATCCTGTACAACAAGCTGTGTAAGTATTTTCCTGAATAGCCGAGCCCACTTTCAAGATCTATGTCGATCCCTTTTACATAACATAGCTTGATTAACATTTGGCGAATCAATGAAAAAAATGTCTTTCCATAGATGTAGTGTAAGGTATCAGAAAATCAATTTGGAATTAAAGACGGGAGAGTGCGCCTTCAATTGCGCTATCATTGCATGTGTTTGTAGGGCTAAGCGAAAGTATAAGATTTCGCGATATTGAAGTAAAATACACGCTGATCTCGTACAAGACAAGAATTCCAATAGAATCATCTGAGAATGAAGATATACTGTTTACCCTACCCATAACCCCATAACACACACACACACACACACACACGAATTATCTTATTTTGTGGAAAAATACAATGGTGACTTACACAGATGGAATTGCAATTGATTATTAACTACGGCTGTTACTTAATTAAGCTTCGAATAATTTACTGTCCGATTTCATAGCGCTTGATAAAAGGTAATTAAAATTTATGAATTTGCATATGTTAACTAACACCTCTGAAGAACATTTATTTTAAAAGTTCTTCAATAAATTAAGGTTTTGTGAAAAGCCTACCACCTCACCAAAGACATTTGTGTCCATATCCTGCATGAAAACATTCGCGAAATGTTTGTAAAAATAAATAAGAAAATTTATTTAAGAAAATGATTTTAAAACGAATTAATCTTAATGGTAATAGTAACAACTGTTTTCTGATTGTGAGTGATTAGCTGGTTATGAGTAAATGAAACGAACTAAAGCGAATCATCATCCATTCTTCCCGTTGCCGTTATTATCGTCAATTAAGTTTTAAGAATTGAAATGAAAAACTGAACCATGGCAAAATTTTTACGTATTAGAATATCGTAGAAAATTTTCAGCAAATGGCGAGTTATGTAAGCTTACCACACTTGAAAAATTCCATCGCGGAAGAAAAGCCTGTTTATGTAAATCGAACAATAACTATGCGGAAATTGTTTATAATATTGTTACAAATTTCCGTTCCTCGATATCCGTTCGTATCACTAGATCGTGGATATTGAAAAGAAAAGGCACTTCAAAGCTTTATTATGTTCCCAAATGTAGGACTATTTATAATTTTTTTTTTTTTCTTACTTTCTAACTATAGCTAACATGAAAAAGTTCAGAGAATTTCATGTTATTTGCATGAGGTGTAAACACGAGAGATAGACAAACTTCGCTGGCGGGAAAATAAATCTTTTGTATTTTCATATTTGTTTTCATTAAAAACGACTTCACTTTCTGACTGACACAGATCAACATGACTGCTTGTCTGGTATTTTTAATGCATACACGAGACACGATTTGTCTGGGAATGTTATTAAATACAGCTGCCTTTATTTTCATTATCTTAAGCCCTTTTCTCTGCCATTAGTCAATCTTGTACGTGCGGAAGAGCAAAAACAAAGCACAAGGGCAATAGTATCTAACACCATAATTCATTATACTTTTCTTTTATTTTTCTCTCTGTACATTTGCTATTGTCTGTGCACGTGGTCTCAAATAAATATACTCAGTGTTCCGTATCCTGTGGCCAAGGCATACAAATGCGAGGTGCCGAATGCAAATCGCCCGATGGCAGTCTGAGCGCCAAATGTGATCCTTTAACGAAACCCTCCAGTGTTCAACAGTGTTCTAATGGCATTTCTTGTGACGGCACAAGTGTGAAAGGCGGCGGCACAATTATTGTCGGCAGCAGCGGACCTCGGGTAATGTTATCTATTAAATCATTTTTCTTTGATGTTTGTAATTAACTTTAACATTCAGTACAAGTTTTTTATGGCAAATAAAAGTAAAACATTTTTTACATATAAAGGTTAATGATGACGCCGATCCAGATGATGATGACGATGAAGAAGATGAAGATGATGAGGAAGATTCAAGCGATATGGATGATGATAACATTTCCGCCGATGATATTGACAGCTCTTCGTACAATGATCAACCGTCTTCTATGTATTCGCATCATACGATAAGTCGTTTAAATCAAGAAGAACCAGATAGTCCAAGGACAATGAGTTTAACATCAAATAGCTATTCATCACGATACCATGAATACGAAAGTGAAAATGAACCTTCGGAGCCAATGTGAGTGAACAAATTATTTACGACTTAATGCATCTATGCATTGATAAATTAGTTATGTAGAAGAAATGACATAAATTGTTTTGTTTCTTTTATACGCTGCGCCTTTTGCGGTACAAGGGCTTATTAAGTTTGCGCGTATGTATCTAACACCCAGATCAGGGTCACTTTCTGAATCGATCTAAGCTTATCTGTCTGTCGTGTTTTCTCGTGTTCAACCCTACAGGCTGCAATTTTTAAGATGTTTTCATGAAATTCGACCTAAAGACGAATACTATTGAAAATTGTTCGAATCAAATCACTCTTTCGACCACTTCCCATATAACGCCTTAAATTGAACAGTTGTACTATGAATAATTGGAAAATAGGATGATGTGGGCTATTTTATGGTGGATCGCAGCTTCCTACAGTCCTTTTACTTATTTTTTGTTATAAGAACTTCAAGTTAGCTTACTTTTCCGTTTATACATGTTTGAAACGAAATTTAAGACCAAGAATAGATAAGAAAAAAAATAAGAGAATTACAACAACAAAAAATAATATGTCTATAACAAATATCGATCATTAAACTTAACTTGATTTTTCAAATCGGCTCGCTGTATAGTTTTTTTTCTACAGTATCTTTAAAGCAACACCCTCTAGTTTATGTGATAGAATCTTTTCCGATAATTTAAACATTTTTTATTAGTAAAAGACCAGCTTTTTCTGGTGGAAAGTTGAACTTTTTCTCTAATCCATTTGCAAAACACTCAAAAATCAAAATCATACAGAAAAATCCTATTAGGCGCAAAAGCTACCATCACTGAGATCGATTTTTTAAGGCTACACGCATAATCTTGGTTGAAGAGCGATGACCTTTGTCCATAATCCAAAATGCTTAATTAGTCATAACTATACTTACGATTCAGAAAATCAAAAATCAAGTGGATGTCGTGCTAAAGGTGAACCGAAAACGAACCACGAATCCACGTCAAAAATCAAAATCATGTTGTTCCTTTAAAAATTAAAAAAAATTATTATCTAAGCGTTCAACATTGTCTCTTGATTCAAATCCACATAACAGTGTGCCTTCATCTTATAAAGAACTTACTTCGTGGTAATCTTCTCGAAGCATTAACAATCATTACAACAAAGTCATTGTCACAAAAATTTCCAAAAGTTAGAAAAAATTTCCAATTTATATATACTCGCGAACCATATAACATAAAGCTTCCGTTAGAAATTCTTCTTCTTCTGTGAGTCAGCAAATCAAGAACAGATGACTTGAGTAAAAGCGATTTAATGCAAACAAGGATTTCTCTGTTTGAACCTTAATAAAATTGACAGATTATAAATACACATGGATATATATGTTATCATTAAAATCATTTTGATCTTTCCCGAGTTTCAATTAATATTGTACTTTTAGGTAATTACCTCGATCTTTAAAGCGAACGTTTTTAGGATTTTCTTCTTCTTCAAGTCACGTATGAAAAAAGTCTAGCTTTCGTTTCTCTGTTCAGCTGTTTGACAAAAACAGCTGAATATCAAAGCGAAAGCTAACGTTCAACCGGAGGATTAGGTCGAAGATGATACAGCGCAACGCGAATTTAGTGGAGTACAAGTGCATGGAAGTGTCTTATGAAATAGTTGAAAAATCGCGAAAGTGGAAGAGCCTGTGAAGGCTTTGAATATTTATATGTATTGTTGACAGGCTTTAAAAAGGGAGAAGATAGCGGTGTAAAGCGGACTAAGGCGGAGTAAGGCGCCAAATTGCGTAGCGATTGTATCATTTTAAAGAGAGGTAACATTATATTGATATTCGAAGTGGGAGTATTTTCAAAATGAAAGGCTCGTTCGCTTTTTGAACATGATACCGAGAAAATACAATTGGAATAATTTCTATTGCTTTCTCTTAACTTCTTAAAATGATAAAAAAAGTTCGGAAAAATTCATGCCAACGTCTAAATTTTGAATCGATTTCGACAAGCTTCGGTAAATAATCCGCAAAGATTCACTGGTCAATATTAAATCCGATTTCTGTAATCAAATACTTTTCTCTAATTAATTTAATTTAAATGTAATAATGTTTTCGTTTTAATTTCAATATGTTGCTGAATAAACAAGTGTTTCTAGTTAAATTAATGGAAACTAAATATACAAAAGCACGCATTTGGGCATTCACATTCACATTCAATGCAATGCAATGTGCAACTGCAATTTCCCATATCCGTACACCATATGCTATCATATAGATTTGCTGTGCCAGTAAGCAAGTAATTACAAAACGTTAATAGTAACTCTCCACTTGCTTTGTAATTATTTGATCATTAGCTTAATTTGAATAGAACGCAAATCCATTGTGTCCATCTCCTTAACTGTATTACATTCGTTGGTTCTTTCATCTTCTCTTCTCGTCTCGTCGTTTCAAATTTGATTTCGTATAACAAACAAGAAGCGAAACGAAAAATCATTTATTCTAATAGTAGTTTATATCCAGTTTGGTCATTGGCGCCAAGTATAATTTATTATTTGTCACGGTCATAAATAATAAAAATAAAAATTAAAGTTTTTGCACAACGAACGGCTAAAAATACAAAAAAGCAAAATCTCTTATAATAATAACAATAGTAAAAATCACTTTTACATATAAATTTAATAAATATAGTACTTCGTAAACTTAAAGTTGTCTAGAGTCTCCAGGCGAACGCTCTTATTATTGATTATTAAAGGAGAAAATTATAAAAAAAATAATCTGGCATTTTTTTATTAAAATTATATCAAATTATATATAAAATTATTGCAGATTGTCAAACGTTTTAAAACAATTTCTGCTATGCTCTATATGGTTATTATGCGCTTCACGCAAATTTAAGTCAGCATTTTTTATGCATTCTATCATTTCTTGGCTCCTACGTATGTTGCTAAACAAACGTACAGTTATGAAACGTTACTAAGCCGCGTTAGTAAAACCAACGGAAAAAGAATACTTTTGGCAAAAAAAATTTATTGAAATACAAAATTTGATAATCTTCTGGCAAGCGGATGTAGAAGAGTCGCCTCTAAGGCGCGCCAAGCTGGAGTCTATAATGACAAGAATATTGCTTACATGGCAATTGCTCTCTGGCAATCATTCTTCTCTTCTCCTTTTAAAATTTACAAAAGATGTGTTTTTTCTTTTATTTCATTTCTTAAAAAATCGAATTAAATTCTTTCTTTTAGTTTCATTAAGGACGTTGAATGGTCGCCGTGTAGCGTTACTTGTGGCGAAGGCATACGTCGACGTACGTACCGTTGCAAGATATTTTTGGAATATTCTCGTACTTTGGCCATGGTTAACGATACCTTGTGCGAAGGTGCGCGTCCTCACGATGAAGTGGAACGTTGCGTTGAGGAGCCTTGCATGTTGCCTTCACACGGTTACGAAGATCAATATCCGCGGGATTCGATAAAAGTGGGTGTTTCTGAGCCAGGAAAAACTTATGTATGGCGTGAACAGGGCTATACCTCTTGCAGTGCCAGTTGCTTGGGTGGCGTAGAGGAATTAATTATTAACTGCGTAAGGGAGGATAATGGTCGAGTTGTATCACCATTTTTATGCTCACCTGAGACTAAGCCAGAAGCCCGAGTACGAACTTGTAATGACCGCCCTTGTCCGCCACGCTGGAATTACTCCGACTATACGCCTTGTTCGAAATCTTGCGGCATTGGCATTAAAACGCGCGAAGTTCAGTGCATACATGAAGTAACGCGTGGCGGTGAGAATACCATGGTGGTACCGAACAGTATGTGCCCCCAACCCCCACCGGCCGATCGCCAGTATTGTAATGTCCTCGATTGTCCAGTTCGTTGGGAAGTAGGAGAATGGTCGAAATGCTCGCATACCTGCGGTTACGGTATTAAGGAACGCAAGGTCGAATGCAAACAAATCATGGCTCAAGAACATAAAATCGAACGACCCGAAACCATGTGTCCGAGTGCCAAGCCATCCGATAAAAAACCTTGCAATGTTAAGCCTTGTCCACCTGAAGATCCTAAACCTGTTATACAGATTAGCAATACCACTCACATACAACACGATCCGAAGAAAACGAAAATCACTTTGAAAGTGGGCGGTGCTGGTGTAGTATTCTTCGGCACACAAGTAAAGATCAAATGTCCCGTTAAACGTTATAATCGAACAAAAATTAAATGGAGCAAAGATCACAAACCTTTAATTAAATCTCGAAAATTCAAAGTTTCCAAAAAAGGTGCCTTAAGAATTTTAGATATAACTTTCCGCGATGCCGGCGTTTACTCGTGTCATGCCGGATTAAGCAGTGCAGAAATTCTGATTGAGGTTAAGGCTAAGCCAGGGCAACAACCAGAAGATTTAGAAAGATATGAAGCAGGTAATTATTAATTAATTATTAATGATTATCAGCAATGAAAGCTTGAAATTTTTTCTGACAGATCGCTTGGTACGTGAAAGAAGCGGTGCAGGATCTTTGTTAGCAGCCGACATGGTAACCTTGGATAACGGGTATGTATTTTTCAATAGAATTTGAAGGAAACAAAAAAATCCGCAAATAAAAAATCTCTTCACTTTTAAACATTGTTGGCTCTCGAACAAAGTTTAGGGTGAAAAAAAAAACACAGGCATTGCAGATTTTTAGGGCGGACCCACGAAAAATCTTTGTTAGCTTATCGAGCATATATAAGTTATGTGTATTGAAATGCGCTGAAGAATTCTGCAAAATTGATGAATGAAAAAAATTATACTTAATATCCTTATCTTTATTTCACTAATCATTCGAAATGATTTTATTTTCTTTTTTTCCATATATTCCCTGTTTATACTTTCATTGAGTTCGTTAGATTTACTTTGCAAAAAATACGCTAAGCCAGGCGAGCGCGTCTTTATATACGTTAATTATCAGCGAGACAAGCCGAAAATCTTTTGTGGGTTCGACTTGAAATCGAAAAACCTACGTTAATATTGCACAAGGTTTTCAAAGAATAATTTTTACCTCGGGGAGGATTGGCTGTAAGGCCGAAAAATCTTTTTCGCAAATCCCACATAATCGAATAAGAGAACAATCTTAATCGATCTGCTGACTAAAAAGTATTTCAAGTAGAGCATAATTTTACATAAAGGAGTTATCCCAAAGCCAATTGAGGCAATGTAAGTGTGTGTGTTTTGTAGACAAACACACTGGCACACAAATTAAAAATGCACATTACTAGAAGAGTGAGATTTTCCGCCTATAGAATATTCGCTCTTCGTTTAAGACAATTCCCACTGGAAAAACTGTAGCATCTTTTCCTAATTGTTAGTATAATTACAGTTTGGAAATCTATCCAAAGCTCTTCCTTGTTTCTTAAACAATGAATTTATTCCATACTATCACTGTATACGTATTCTTACCCCACTGCATCCCTACATTTTACAATTGTTGGGAACAAAGTAAACATTCCGTCAATTAACTACGCATTTGCTAACAAACGAAGAAGTTTGCTTCGTCAAAGATTAAATCAAATTATAGCAAGTGAACCGTTAAACTACACGTTCTTAGTGTTATGAGAAGAAAAAGGAAAATTAGAAAATGAACTCAAAAAAATTTGACAAATTTTGAAGTATTTCTTGATTAAGTTTTTCAAGTATTTAGTAGTCAATTGACTGACTCGATCTATAAGGATAAGTGAGTCGAGCATTACGCGTCCATACCAGCTTGTACGATTTTTAGATACTCAGCCTAACGACGGACAGAGTGTAGCTCAAAAATAACAAACATATATTTAACGTACTTTTTTGCGGCTCCAGTAGTATTATAATAAACTTTGCGGGATACAGGATGCAGGAGCCTAAGGGCTGTCAAAAATACATTTTTTTTATTATTCTTTTTTGGCACTAACGGAAATGCATAAAAACGTATATATCTAAAGAATATCGTGATCGCAATTCGCAACAAACTTGTGTTGCGAGGATAATTTCTTTTCGTCTTTACATTTAGTCCTGTTTATTTCATAATGTCCTTTATAATTCCATTTGATTATGGTGTAAAGAACACACAATCCGCAATCCAAACAACAACAACGGCTGCAACTGAATAATGGCGGTACTGAAGGAGGAAGAGAACGCAGTACTAGTCGTTCTAAATCAGATGGCGTACTGCAACATGCCGATAGCAGTAGAATGGAAGATGAGGTAAGATTCTTAGACGATTATATAGGTAATTAAAACAAATACGATCTGTAGGTATGTATAAAATAAGCAAACAGCGATCTTTCCTTTTGATGGCTTTAACCGTCAATAATCGCCATAAGCTTCAAACAAAAAAAAATCTTGTTAGTTACAAAACTAAAATTATTTGGAAAGTTTTTAAAAAAGCCAAACACATGGACAAGATTGCATCTAGTGAATTTCTGAAACCTATTCCTGGAAAGAAAAATAAAAGAATAAACCAATTCGATGTTGAATGCCTTTAGAGAGATAGATGTCTGCATCTGTAATCTGAAATATGACTGATGGACGCGTTTGTTATTTTACGATAAAAATTCATTTGAATAAAACGTTTTTTCCATCATTTTATATATAATGCAAATGCCTTTAGGTGTCGATTTATTGTTGTGAGATAATTTAGGTTCGTTACCATTTGTTGCTATTCACCACAATTGTATTGTTCAGTTTCCGAGTAGTCTAAATCCATTAATCGAAAGTTTTTAGGAATGTAAAAGCAATTTTCTTAATCACATTCTAACTCGCAAAGCAAATTTTGTGTCAGTTGGTTGGGTCAGTGGTTTAGAGCAGAAAAAATAATACTTTATTAAGATAATGCAAGAACTGTAAGCTAATACTACGAATTGTTGAAATAGTCATCATAGCTCCCCCTTAAAAAAAAAAATGAACAAAAAGAGTTCAAGGCGAAACATTTATTTTAAAACATTTTAAAGTAAAAGCAACAGCTGTTACAATGTTTATGCATTTCACAAATAAGGGAGGACCATCTTTATTCGACACTACGATGAAAAATCGACGGTAATGATAGAAGAAGATATACGTCAAAAATTATAAATTGGTTTTTTCCCCCAGACTAAAGATTAAAGCTGAGCTTTGACCAGTCAATTTTTAGCTATTAGTACAATTCATCCCCATTCCTTTTAGCAAAGGGATTCCATATTATTCGCATCTTCATAGAATTTTCATATTCTACTCGTGCACCCATCACCGTAGAATAAGGGATGTACTCATTTTGTCAAAACGTTTGAAACATCCAGAAGGAGTCTTGCGAACCCGTATAAAATGTATATATTTTTGATCAGCATTAAATTCAACATGTCCGTCTGTAGCAAACATTTTCCTGACCGAAAAATGGAGCTATGGTTTCAAATTTCTTGCACGCAAGTTGATATTGAAAATGGCCAAAATGCGATAAAGGACGAAACACACTTACATCAACCCGCTTAAACTGAAAGTTGCTCAGTTTTTCAAAACAAATAAAAAGATTGGTTTCTTTGCTCATTACTGCCAGGTTATAGCAAATAAACCTACAAAAGCTTATATTCGGTTAGCGATGCTATAGCATTTGTACAAAAATGAAAAACATTGGCCATGCCCACTATATATTATAGTGCACGACAATTAGTTTTTTTTTTTCAACGACCAAACGCAAACTCGAAAGCAAACTAAAAAGTGTGTATGTACTCTTGACCAATGTCAAATTTAGAAAGCACTTAAGCATGTTCGTCTGTGTCTGTGGTAAACGTTCCCTTTTTCGCAAAAATGAACATATCGCTTACAAATTTGCAAAAGAACTAAAAAATTAACCAAGCCAATCATAGGACGCGCCTACAATGCGACGAAAACTGATGACACCTTTGCTTTCCATGCTTTTTGCTCCCTACTCATAAATACGATACATGATAACTTTCTTTTCTTAGGATAACAGTGAAAACGGGTAGAAAAGATTCGGCCACAACCGAATATGATTTTCTTATACGTTCGTTTTTTCGTATTGTTTTTCAAGGGTGTTTTTAAAGGATAAGTCTCAGCAGAATGTAATTTGCTTACTTGTTTAGTTTTTCAGTTAAATTTTTAGATTTTTCAAATTTTTTAAGTAAAGTATATTTACAAATAAAAACAAACTTCGAGTTTCTTTTTACAAACTATAGTATAGTATAGTAATTTGATCAGTTTTTGTCTAATATAGATTATTTTCAGAAATAATTGAGCAAAAGTCTAAATTAAATTTTCAACAGTCGTTTTAGAAAATAAAAAATAATTAAATTATTGACAATTTACTAACTTATTGATTAAAAAAATATCGAGACAAAATCTCCCAGATGGCAAAAATTATCTCCATTAGAATTGAGAATATTCTCAAATCGATTTCGATGGATATTTATAATTTTATATAATTCTTATAATTTCTGATAAATTTTATATTACCTTTGCCAACGATATTACAATAGGACTTTAACTTTGTAAAATTAAAATTAAGTTGAGATTTTTATGTATGCAATTACCTTTGCGTGTGGGTGATTACATAAAGCTTCGGAAATTATTTTCAAAACTGCTTCGATTAAATGGAAGAAATGTGAATTTTCTTTGTACTCATGAAAACGCTTTTCATCACCTTGTCTAACAGTGAAATTGTTTCCTAAATTCATCTATATATAGGATTTACTGGATCCTGTTTCTGATCTTGAGATTGATTTTTCTGCTGTAAGTTTGTATCCTGAAGTCTTTCAACTTTTCTAAGTACTTCTCTAAGAGCATTTACCCTTGAATAGTGCACATATCTGTGCACGAATTCTGGATGTACGGGACAGGCGTGCGTGTATCCGCTTTTTTAAATTATTTTTTCCTTTAAAATAAAAGCGTCTTTAAGGTTTCTTCCTTCGTTTTAATTACCCTTGAAAATGCAATATAGTTGAAGTCTCCGCACACAAATGGTTTGATTTCACTTACACATAATTCGCAATATTTATTCACGCATTATTTATCACATCCGCGAGTGTGAGCGCAACGCTTCCCAAAATGATTTATCACTTTACTTCGATTAAAAGATTTAAATATAAAAGTCTTTTTTAAGCTCTGCTAGTATTTATGTTGTTTTGTCTCATTTTCATTGCAAAAATTTTTCTGGTTTTTCTCTTCTCTTTTATACTCTGGATAGTTCCAGAAGTTTTCAAAAATAAAAAGCCGCCTAGTTCAATATTTTAGCTCAGCAAGGATTTGTTTAAAAGCATACGTGTATCAAAGGGGGCAAAAATAGCAAGGAGTAGCCGGCGTTTAAACACTTGTGAACGTATATGTAAAAGATTTTGAAGTAGTTCGAAGAATGTTGATTAATCGAAGAGAAAGATAATTATTTAATGCAAAATTGCTGGTTTACTACTAAAATAAAGTTTCTTAATTTTTAACAGAACACCTGATTTAACAACGAAACCTCTCCTTAAAAAGGTCACTATTGCCAATAAAGCCACAAACGAAACTGACTGTTCGAAAAAAATAAATTCGTCAGTTTCAATTGGCCTAATTTTTCACTCGACTTTGCATTGCGATTTCCATCGGCCATCTCTAATAAAATAATAAAACTCCAAATTCTTCATACAGGGATGTAATAAAAATTGACGAAACTACTTTTCATATAACGAACGCGAAAATCTATAATGTTGTTGTATTTAATTACGCAAAAAAAAAAAAAATTCAAAACTATTTGTGATGGAATATTTTCTAATCCAATTTTTTTTTTTCAATTTAGCAAAATATTTACAAATTTATGGTAATTAATAAACTTACATAACACAACAATCATTTCGCGTGAAAGCGCTTATGTTTAAAGGAACTTAAATGACGTAATAATTTTCAATGTTTCATCTTTTCTGTATGTACCTAAAACCTAGAACTCTTAATGTGTTTCAATTCCACATTGATGTTTTTGTGTCGCGCACTGATTGTACCTGTTTATATGTAGTTGGACGTATTGCTTGCATTGCCTTGCTGTAGTAAAATACTTATAAAAACAAGTAAGAAAGTCTTATTAGGGTCGGAACGAATCTTGTATACCCATCTATACTAATTTTATTATAGAATTTATTATTTTTAGATAAATTTTAAGGCGTGTTAGAATTTTTAAATAAATTAGCGAAAGGTTTTGTTTAAAAAAACAATGAAAAAGTAAATGGAAAAGTGACCATTTATAAACTATATTTTGCCGGTCGCAAACATGAGGATGTCGCCTACAAATTTGGAAAAGTGTTTGGAAATGTGCCCAACACGGCTACAAAGCTTACACGCCTATGCAACAACAGCTGAACTCTTATGTTTTCCCCGTTTTTTGCCTGTCATTCACAAACTACAACGCATACACCGTATAAATGTCCCTCTTTATTCTGAAAATAGAAAAAATCGGGTGTGTGCGATTTTATAGACTATGAAAATTTAGTTCTTCTCCATTTTTTGAGTCTTTTTAGGATAACAGTGATGGGTATAAAAGATTCGGTCATGGGCGAATATAATTTTCTTGTTTGTTTTTTTTTTACGGTTTTTATAAAGTGCTTGAGTTGAACTAAAGCGGTAAAGTAAGTTTAATTATCGACGTATCTTAACGCGGCTGTCAATGCTGCCGCTATAACTTTTGTTTTTACTTTCTATTATTTAAGAAGTGCAAGTAGAATGCATTGAAAAATTTTGTAGAGCTTATTTACACAGTGCGGCCGAGTCTTATGTAAAAAAAAAAGCAAAAAAAGATGATGCGTAAGATGTGACCGTCTCTATGATGTTATTTTCAAGTAGAATAGATTATGTAGGCTGACGTATTTAAGGAATACGTCAGCTTTTGTAAGCACCATTCCTCCTAAACATATGCTCTAGCGAACAACAAACAAGTATATGGAGTTACCTGGCGCTTTAAGAGAAATTAAGTTGGAGTTAATATTAAATGATTACTAAGTATAAGAATATTTTTTCCAGTATTTATTGTTGTTCTTTCCTTATCTTTTTCTTTTGTACGCTATCTATTATCCTCTAACACCGCTTTTCTGCTTTCAACCAACCATCTAACTAACCAACCATCCCCCGCTCAACAATATGTAATATGTGGACATATATTTGAACAGCATTCTCAATTAGTGCAGCAGGCCCAGGATGGTTTGCCGCAGCCTGCCAGTGCCAGCAGTGGTGGTAGTCGTCACACAAGCACTTTGCTAACAATGCCGTACTTTCAAGCTCTGTTAACCAATCTACAGGTGAGGTATTCTTGTAAAATGTGAGTTCATTGCTACACTAGCGCATAAAAAAAAAAAAAGGCGAAAAACCCAACGAATACACAATTATGGCTTTACACTCTTGTTGTTGTTCTCCAGTTTAAGCACAGAACACCGAGATTTTCTTACTTTATTTCGTGTTTCGTTATTTCAGTTTTCCTTTCTATTTTTGGGTTTTTTAGGTATTTTTAGTAGAACTTTTTTTTTTTATAAATTTTTTTCTTCTGTTATTTGGTGATTTTATCGCTTCTTTGAACCTATAACACCATCAGTCAATGACGACAAAATGTTGAAGATGACGGTAATTATTGGTGATGATGTGAACGAGCAAAGGGTGAACCACAAGTTGCACATTTGCGGTTTTTGTATACAAATGTATAACAATATGTTTGCAGCACATCAAAAATCTGTCATTCATTCCATTGTCGTATATATCCTCTGACATGTACATTATAAACCTATGTCTGGAATCATGATGACTATGGGACCATTCTGTAGCCTTTTAAGTTTTGTTTCCTCCTTCCTTTTGTTTATGATCTCTCATTAATATTAATACAACAACTGTTTACTTTACATTTATAATTTAAATTGCTTTGTTTTTCCTTTCATGTGTCTTCAACACCGTCCTTCGAAGCTTTCTTTTTAATTATTATTTCCTTTTTTATGTGCTTTTTTTTTTTTTAATTTGGTTTTTGTTTACTTTGTGCTTACATTTATGTTTGTTAAATTTTAGGTTATTGTGGTTTACATCGTTTTGTTTTTGTTATTCGTTTACATTTAAATCTTAGCACAAGTATAGACAATTGCATGTGAATCTATTCTATATATACTATATATATATATATATATATATATATA
>CCAG010015397.1:0-81934 GCA_001077435.1 Glossina morsitans morsitans
TAGCTGTAGTTGTAATGTGAAAATTTGAGCAATTTTAGCCGTACATAATTAAATTTCTAAGTTGAGAGATTTTTATTAGGAACTTCCCGAGTTTTTATAAATAATTCTACAATTTTCTTTATTTTATTTATCCAATTTCTCTTCCGAACACATGCGTTTACTTTTCCGAGTTGTTGTATTTGTGTTGTTTCTTTTTTTTTTATAAATCCTTTTCTATTTCTTTTTATTATAAAACTTTTTTCTGCTTAAACTTTTCATAATTTCTTATTAACACTTCACAACCATTTGGTTTATAAAAGGATAATCTTTTTCCAATACTTTTCTACATTATTCACTTATCGATCAAAAAAAACGCTTTTTCTTTCTTATTTAACGCAACATTCCCCTTCAAACCTTTTCTCACCAAAAACCAAATCATCTCTTTCTTTTTTTGCATAGCGGCAAGCCACTATTCTTGTAAAATGAGATCTCGAATAACGGCAAACCGTTGTTACGATATTACTTACTCTCTTGTGACAGAGTAGTGGTCAAACCAGTCGACAGAGCCCCTACGTTACATTTGTAGGTGGACGTTGCAATCCTTAACACAAAATTGATCTAGACTAAAACCCCATGAAGCAGGATTGTAGATTTGTTTGACCAAACCCAGAACAGAAGATAACAATTCACAAAATCTAACCTTCGCTAATATCTATGAATATCTATGAATGGTTAAGTAAAAATATCCCAAGACTCGAAAATAAAAATATCTCCACAGATGATGTCAATAGCGGTGGAGCGTATTGGGTATTTCAATGTAAATTTTTATAATATTGATATTTCAGAACACAAAATAAGCCGATGACATATTTTATATTATACGACCAGTAATTGTGCGGGAGAAAAAAAAAATTTCTGAAAAAAAAGAAAGAACAACCAAGCAAAAATGGGGAGTATCAGACATACATACATAATCATATGTGTATACATATATACTTTTACCGTATTCTTCCAAATAGAATTATTTGTATAATTTTAAAAGAATTGAATTTTGATATAAACTAGGTAATATAATTTTGTAATGTGAGCGTTCCATATAGATATATATGCTTATCAAAAAAAATTTTTGTTTTGCTGGTTTCGCTCAGATGGGGAAGATCGCGGATGTAATGCTGTAAGCTATGGTGAACTTTATTTGACAAACGTTTGACAAACTATTCCCAAAGAAAAAAAAAATTTTACTTCTGAATAGTCAAACCTTATAATGTTTTAAATTCGCGAGTTTAGTAGGTGTTGTATTCAAGAATCCTATTAAGAATAGTGATCATTCGAATACGAAGCCATATACCTTCTTACCCCAAGAAAAAAAATTCTCTTGCAGTCAAAACCTTCGGTGTGCTCAATTCATAGTTTATACGGACGTACTAGTAGAGAAATTATACCCCGAGTGGCAGTATCCCGGAGACTTTGGCTAATATCGGGCATTCACTGTATTAGATACTCCTGTCAGATTCTCATCACTTGGTTCCCTGATTTCCCTTATTTGCCGTCCTACCAAATAATTGTAAACCGTTGTTTTGAACCTGTGTTAACAGATTGGCGATAGAGAAAAAAATTAAAAACTGTACCCGTACATTTTACCTCTTTTAGCAAAGAAAAAAAAAATTAAAGAAATATAACAAATCTAATATAAATAAAGTCATTAATGTTAAAAATTTTATTAGCCATCACAACGTGATGTACTGTACTGCTTTTAGAAAATCGAGTATATATAAAAAGTGAAACTGCTACACCAATTGAGAGGTCAAGAGATCAACACACTACCTCTTCTCGTAAATAGAGTTTTCCTTATCAATAGTTTGCATTGATAAACTCACTACTGTATCCATACTTGCAAAAGCAAAACCGATGTCACTGAAAATGAACTTCGCTTAGCGATCCTGAACGCAGGCAGAGATAATACTTAGCTCTCAGCTTATATAAAGTTTCTCTCCAAATTAAATTTGTAGAGAATGTAATAATTATTCTCCGGTTTGCTTTATCGTTGCACTTCATTTTAATTAGTATAGCGACCAATCTAGACCTAACTTTAGAAATCAGAAATTAAATAAAATTACGAATTTAAATTTCTTTCGTTTAACATTTTCGTTGGCCGCAAAATTTTTTGTAAAAATAGCCACCAACGTATTCTAAAAAAACTTATGTATAAACCAAACAAGAAACTAAATTATATTAAGGATCTAAGTTTTTCTTCTTGTCGGTTTTCGTTGGGCGCCATTTAATTTTGTAATGTAGTTATACAGATATAGATCGTTTATTTTAAATTGAGGAATTCCAAATTTTATTTCGATTCCTTCAATAATTTTGAATGAAAATTTTAAAAGGAAGACATTTTTTATAAATAAACCATGTACAGGAAGAATTTTTCTCTATTTAATATGGTATATATTCTGCCAAAAAATGCAGCGCAGTGCCCAAAATAATAATATAATTACAATGAATAAATTAATAGAGGTATTTTTAAAATATTGAAAACACGCCACTTAGGTCGTAACTTGAAGTGTTCTTTATTTTTCCAATACCTTTAGCATAGATCGGTCGATTACTACATTTTGTTGGATCAAGTTTTTGTACATAAGGCTCAACGAGTGGTAGCTATTTTCGCTATAATCATTATCCACCAGTCCACTCCTCCACTCTTCCGTTACCTCAATTGTACTATAACAAATGAATTTTCCAACGTCTAACATAACTTATATTTATTTTAATAATATTCTGTTATTCATTTTAGAAACTTGGTTCTCGACGAATTTCCAGCAAACTGTCTATAGGAAATTCTCGTATGGTGATAAAAGTGTAACATTTTTCACAGTGTATTTTGTAAGATATTTTTACATGTATATCCTAAAAAATATCGGTGTATGTATAATTTTAAAACAAGGATTATCGTTTCAGAAGAATTGTCAATTTCCTTGTTTTCGTCATTAGCTGGAGTTGGAAAGTGGTTACGCTTTCGATATCGAGTAAAGTCGATCATTATTTTTAATATTAAGCTTGAAAGTTTTTTATATCAAAAAACTTCTAAGAAGTAGGGCTTACCGTGTTCATTAACGTATGAGTTTTTGCGATGTCGAATGTAAAATCCCATATTTCCGCTCAATCAGGAACTTGCCATCGAGTATCATATTTAAAGACAAAATGAAGTAAAAAGTACGAACATATTTACATTACTACTTTTCGTAACGACAGAAATTCAAAAATGTTCCAAAAAGAATAATTTCGGTTTTTTAATGTGATGGTGCCACAAAATATAAAGAAGAAGAACGAAATAACAGAAAATATTTTAGAAACGATTAAAAATGAAATTGAAACATTAGCATAAACTACGAAGAAAACCCATATCTGACGATCAGCGATAGATACTAAAAGTAACTATTATTCAAAGTTATATGGAAAAGGTAAAGATTTACCCGTTAATTATTTAAGAAGCGTTCTACGCAAATATAAACAAAATTGTGCGATAGAAGTGACGTAATTGGAAATTGAGCAATAATCACATCATATTTTCTGTGTTCTTTAAGCAAACGTACACAAATGTAAACAAACAAATTGCTTGTTTTGTTTAGTGTTGAAGTATTTAAGTAATTAATTTTGGGTTCGGGATTTGACTGCTTTTGGGCCGTAAAGACTAGCTATTTGCTTAAGGCCTGTCTCTTATGTAGCCTGCGCAAAGGTATTTCTTTGTAATAGTGATGGATTTACGTTATTGATACTTGCTTGTGCCTGGCTCTCGTTGGAATAAGGTTAACCAGTAAACTAATACAACGAGAACAACAACTGAAGTGCAACGTCAAAGATTGCATCTAATAAATTATAATAATAGCCAAGTTTAATTTCTAAATTTATGAGACTTTATTTTACTCTATTAATTTCTAAATTTGAAGAATTTATTTTACTTTATTGGCAATGTTAACTTTGTATATTAATTTGCTTCTTCCTAATGCTGTTACCACCAAGGAATCAGTTGCCTCTTCAAGAAGTTCCAGAACAAACGTGGGTCTGGTGCGCATTAGCGCGACGCACTGCGCATCCTTCGAGGTGTAAGTTAAAAGGTAGAGCTGCTAACGTGGCAATTGATCCTATCAATGAACTGTGCTAGTCGTGCTTCGCTTGTAGAAGTAGAGCCAATAAGTTTTATGAGACGTTATCACAAATCAAGGTCAGATTGTCTAAAGTGAGGAAAGAACAATCAGTTCCTGAAAAACTTTTAAAGTACTCTATTTTCGATGTGATTGAAGCTTTGAAGTGCGCTAGTTCGCCGCTGGGGACAAAAAACGCTAAACGAAATGTCGCGTGTGGGATATCACCTATGAGTCAAATTTTTTTCCTTTGGACGGCTCTCGTTTATCACTGGTCGCTCCTTGCAGCGATAATTTAGTTGACTTTGCATTATCTAATCGATTATTGTGGGATAACATTGGTAGTGAAAGTACAATCTCGGCAGAGAATTGAGACGTTACTATTGTCGAAAATGGTAAGTCTAAATGTCCTAATCCCGAAGGCGCAAAAGCAGCTGAAGAGGCTGTGGTTCCAAACATGTCATCGAAAGTGAATTCTGGTCATCTGAGTTGAAATTCATAAAGTGGAGAATGTTGAATTTATCACTATACTGGTTAAACTTGAAACATTTTGCCTGTTTATTAATTGTTCTCACATTCTGCTTTCACCGGCTGCTTCAATGTATCTTGCGCTTAACCACAGATACTAATTCCAAACTGAAAATGAATGATAAGTTGGTGGACTTGGATGACTTATATTTAGTATTTGTTTCTTGGAAAACAAGTAGTGGCTCGGTTTTTTTACGCCGATTTTGTATCCCCGTTTATTTACCGTAATTTTTGAATTACGTTTATGTCAGCTGTATGTCAAAGGAAATTTATTACATCTTGTATTTTCTAATGACATTAATCAAAGTGTCCCGCGGATTGAAGCTTTCATTTGTCCAGGGGTCACCATTGTACTTTGCTCCTATTATTTGATATCAGGCTTAATGTTAGTCGTAGGGAAAGCATTACTCTTCTAGTATTACGTTTAAGACTACCTCTAATTTCAAGAAAACAAGCCCAGTTGTGCTTAAAAATCTACTGTCTCGAATCTTGATTACAGTGATATTGATGGCTGTTAAGGATTTATAATACGCATACTGACGCTTTATCTGCGTCTGTTCCTGTGAAGTCCGATTCTAAAGCACAGCTACCCAGTCTGGTTTAATATTCATTTCATTAGGGTTCGTAATAAAGAAAGAACGCTTTGCAAGAAATCTAAGCGTAATTGTGGTATCATTGACTATACACGCCGTTCCAATGCTCGACTGAACTAACTGAATAAATGAATAAATAACTTGCTTGTAAAAATATACAAAAGTGGAATAACGAGAAGAGGACGAGAAGAACAGCAAATGGTAGGCCAAAAAGAAAACACTGTCCCGGATGGAGGTCAAAATAACTGTAGAAATTTATTTAATAAGTCTAGGCTTAGTGGAAAAAAGATCACAAGTGTTATGATGCCTCTAAAATAACCCACGAACCCGGCACATTTTATGCGAATATGGCCAATCTAGATACGTCGTACAAATATTTCCTCCATTATTTTACTCTTGATTTTCTGCAAAAAAAAATTTTTATAGATGAAACTAATTTCTAAACCTCCACGAGGTGCTTCGTGACAACTGTTTGCGAATCAAAAAAATTCTCTGTATGTATGCCCCTGGCACGTTATTTGTCGAAACAAGGGTTCGTAAGGGACGTAACTGTAGACTCGCGAACAAGAAGGATCTAATCAAGACGATGGCTTCTAGGGAAAATGATCAGAAAAGAATTTCTCACCATATTGGTGTTGGTTTTTCAGCGACGGTGCAAAACGAGAACAAGGTTGTTACAAGGTTGCGACGAAAGTAAAGAATCGATATCTCAATATTGCAAGAGCCAAATATGCACATGGGAGGAAAGTAATAACACAATTAAGATATTGAACTAGTGCAGAATTGGGACTCAGAACCGAGCATTTATGAGAACAAATCCGACAATGACAAAGTTTTTTTGGTATCATCATCAACTTTTACACAATTTTTAAAATTTTCGAAAAAACAAGTATTTGTAAAATCGAATATTTCAAAAAGAGAGTCCCCAATCAAAGAGACATCAACACCGATCGTACACTACCAGACACAGAAATATCCCCTTTGTTTTTAGAATTATCTATTATTTAGATGTGCTAAAATCAAGGGTACGGATATCAAAAAACCAGAACAAATTGTAAAATAAAACATTTCAATAGCCTTCCAACCAATCATAAGACTATACCTTGAAAGACGTCAAGTTGTAAAAAATCAGCATGTGCTGTAAAGTGTTATAAGCTTGGCTGATCAACCGTATTCGCGCATATTGTGAGGAATAAAAGATGTCAGGGCTGCCAGGTTATGAATGAATAAAATAGACGTAATTACGGTGACATACGATGAGCGTCAGGATCACCATGTTATGATTTTATAAAAGGATAGCAATAGAAAAATAACATACAATGACTTTGCTTTTCGGAAAGTTTATCATTTGTTATTCTAAGAGACCATTCGCGCTATACGCAAATTAAGTTTCGCGATTTACCTCGTCTTAGGATAAGAAGAAATTCCGAAATGGATCAATGACTGGAAATTTACTCTTGATCATGATTTTGAATGATTTCTCATTGATGATCGATTTTACAAAGTGTGTATTATATACTACAATATAATTACAAATAATGCTTACGTTACTAATAATTAAAATTAGGTCATATAAAAAGAATATAGCAAAAAAATTGCGTAAATACGTGTGCTGGTAGAAATTATTTAAATGTTTATACTAACAATGAAAAATCAATGAAAATCAGGTCACAAAAATTAATTAAAATGAATATGTTGACTAAGAGAAATTTGCGGTAAAATTAAATAGGTATATTAAAGACATTACCATATTAACGACGTTGTAGATGCCACACACAAAACAGTGATGGAATGGAACACACCAAAGTCAAAAGTTTCAACCAAAGTGAAAAGACGCCCGGCAGCAACATATAGGTGCCACAAAAAATGAACCTAACTTAGTTGATATGACCCGATCAAACGTTGCGTTTCGTCATAACAACTTGTTTTATTTGTTCCTTGCAGCACTTGAACTGGAAGAAACATCAAAAACAGAACGATCAATATTAATTTAACAAATGACAAGGTTTTATTGTGAAAACGTTAATTATAATTGTTATAAACTAATTCAGAATTATTTCACTACATACCACAATATATAAAATGATGCACTTGCATTTCGCGTTTGTTTTTTTTCCGGATATAAGGACAGCTTGAAGTGTGTGACAAAAATGCAACATAGGCAAATTAATATAAACAACGGCGACACACTTCAAGGTCTGGATTATGTAATCACCGGTATTTTTGTCTATGGTCAGTTATACAGAAAAAGAAAACATAGAAACATGACTGTGCAAATGCAAGTGAATGAGCAAATCGCACAAAGCAACGTTAATAAGTGCATATACAACCAAACATGAACGTGAAAATGCAAAGATACAAAGAAAAAATATGTTGAATAAAAGACACATATTTAGAACTAGACAGACGTAGTCTTACCCGTAGTGATCGTTCAAAATAGGCTTGACCGTAACTCTAAATGCGAAACACCTACAATAGAAGCTTGAACAGTTCACCAGCCAGCCACACAAGTCCTCTCCCGACAGTTTAGCGCAAAAACGATGCCGCTATTTCGCTTTTAAGAATGATCTAAAGTAATATATGATTGAGTGTATAACAAATGTGGAAGCTAGTATGTGTAACGTGTAACATGCCACGAACCTGGACCAACATGGAAGTTAAGGATAAGGAAACAATTATCTTTCGGGCCAAAGGACGGTTTGCCAAAACCTGTTACAGCATACAGTTCTTACCATCGACGTTCTGAAAAAAATAAGAAACTTAGCTTTCTTATCGGGAAAACTAAAGAAAGATTTGTGGTCGTGCACGGTTTTTATAGCCGTCAGCTCCCCAAGCTGGCTACACTGATAAGGAATTAAACTAATAGACTGATATATATCTTAGAGAGTTACTTAGTGGTGAACATCTCCCATAGTGGGTGTGCCACTGTTATGTTAAGAGATCGTTACATTACAGTGAGAATGGAATTTGTAGTTGAGTATGTCTCCTCATATTTGTATTTTGCCTTTGTCAAGAAGATTTAAAAAAATTTCCATGACGCCAGCGATATAAACTGGTTCCTTTTGCTTGCATTTTTGACTGCGTTATGTATGAGATGAATAGAAAAATGGGTTTTTCTTTCAATAAAATGGACAAATGTGAAGGGACTAGTGTACAATTTTTGTGATTTATTGCTTGTTTTTAGTAGTCTCCGTTTAATAACTTTAACCCAGTGAGATAGTGTATGAGTATATCTTTCAAGATAAATATCTGCCATATATATAAATATAAAAGTGTGGAGAATTACGATAATGTGTGAGAGAATAATTAAAGCTGTGAAAACAACGCATAGGTCATCACATATGGATGTACATAAACAGAAAATATGTATTCAATAATATTTCAAACTAAATAAATCAGTGGCGCCAGATTACATGTATACCACACTGTAAACCAATATATACAACAGTGTAAACCTAAGGTAGATATATATATGAAGGAATATAATGAATATAAGGTACTTATATAGGATGTATATATATGTGATGTAGGATGTATATATATGTGATGTAGGATGTATATATATAAAAGGTTTAAAAATCTTCATGGTAAAAAAATTGCAGTATGTGGTATAATTTAAGTTTTTATCTCCTCTGGACTAACTTGCGCACCGCCGAGATGATAAGACAACAGTTGCAATACCTGTTTATCGCAGCTAAGTAGTGAAAAATACTTTTTATCATATAGACAGTTTTGATTGATTTATTTCCAAATTCTTTCGACTTATATATTATTTTATGCTTCCAAAATCCATCAAATTTTCTTCACAAATTTTGCCTACGTTAACAAAAACTATTGGAATTTAATTTACAGTGTTTTATTTTAGATAATTGAGATAACAAAAATATGCTCTGTCTATTTTTATTAACTTAATATTACGTTTTTATCAACGTATCAACGTATCAACGGCTTACAGCGAGCATGTTAATGGTCATGTTATAGTTTGGGTACGCATTGGAGCCAATGGAGTCGGAAAATTGGTGTTTACGAATGGCTTCCTAAACAAGGAAACAAAAATTCAAAAAAAATTTGAAATAAAGTGGGGGAAAACTTGGTATTTTGAAAACATTCAAAATTCTATAAAGATAACGACCTTAATGCAATGCTTAATGCAAGAATAGCTTTTATATAACTGCCCCAAAGTGTTTAACCTCTTCGTCAGTCACCAGTGTGCGAAAACACTCAATTTCTTCCGTCCAAGATCTGAAAAGCAGAATACAATACAATAATGGAGTGAAACCACTGTTTCCTACACAAGAAAAGTTATACAAAATATATCAAAACATTTAACTGAAGTTATTAAGGAAAAAGGATAGTCCACTGACTATTTATTTTTAATAACAACAAAAATCATCAAGACCGAATGTGCAATTTTGGGCGCTCCATGATTAGCGTCGGCACACGCTGAATAACTCAATAATATTTCAATAAAATTTGAAAACTGCCATTTTAGGTAGATAAAAGTTAAAATTATTCAATTTAATCGTTATGTACGCTGGTATTTGCCACTTCTTTACAGTTTCGACGTGTCGAGATCGCCTATCAAAATGAACGCCAACATCTAATAATTCTTATTCTCTTTGTATACTATAACCCATTTATTTACTCTTCTCTAAATCTCTCTTTTAAAATTAACTATATATGTTCGATAGTTTTATATTAAAGACCTTGTTAAAAAAAGAAAACAAAAACAATAAAATAAAAAGAAATGAAATAAATAAATTGACGAGATTGTCTGCTGTCTAAATTTCGGTTTTATGAGAGGAAGGTAGGTTTAAAGTGGTCTTCTTTGTAGATTTTCTATGGGCGGACAGGTTTACAGAGATACGCATGCTATCAACTGTAAGTTGAAAATAAAATAAATATTAAACAAAATTTTTAATTTGCAAACAGCTGAACGAAAAAAAAAATTTAAAAAATTAATAAACAAAACAAAACAGAAAATTATTCACCAGAAAAGTTTGACTCAGTCGCGAAACAAGAATTGCAAAACAGAAAATATTTTCCTTTAAGTCTTTTGCAGAATTTTTTTGATTGGGTACACAAGCCACATTCCATAGTGGTTTAGTCCATATGATTTCAACAAACCAACAATAAATAAGCACGAGGATCAAACTTTGCGGCGGAGTATTGTTGTAAGATGAAGAAAGGTTCTGCAGGATGTTTCCAATCCCCTTACACTGCCTGAAAATGAGTAAGTGATACCTATATGTTGTTATAAGTAAATAAAATTAAGTGATTTCGGTGACATAGGATGTGCGGCAAGAAATATCCTAAAAGGCCATTCGCGCATCGCAAAAGTTAGGTTTCACAAAATTCGCGGTGTACATGGTTTTCAGGATTATCAGAAAATCCGAAGTGAGTCAAATGATCAGAGGTTTTCTTCTATTGGATCCAATTATTATTTATTTATGGAAAAAGTGTAACTTATGTATTAAAGCGAGAACGTAATGCTTATATTACTATTAATTAAAATTAGATGAAGTAAAATAAATTTCTGTAATAAAATCATAAACTTTTATGTTAATGACACTGAGTTAAGAGTAAATACGCTGACTAAGATTATACTAAAATGAAGTTAGTATGTTAAGTATGTTAAATACCATAATGTACAATGTACAATATATTTTATGTATTTATTCATGTTATATTTAAAATTATGTTCTTTCATAGCATATTAAAGCAGAAACATTAAGGATTTAAGTAAGTTCCTTGTCATCATCCTCGAAATCACTTGCGAAAGAGGGAATCGAATGTTTCCTTTTCAGCTTGGCGTATCATCGATTTTCTCATCTAATAATTATATTTGTTCCCTGAATAATTGATTTTATCCTTTAATAATTGTTGGGTGGTCTCTTAGAAGTGTCTTGCATTATCGACTTGATTTTGAAGCAAATCGCACGTGTCAAACGGCGTCTTTCTCTCTGGACTTTCATTTCTCAGCGGTATGTAATAAAAAGAAAGCACCTTTAAAATAGTACACGTCACAAACGGCATATCATTCTCAGACGGCATGTCTGTTACAGTGGAGTTTCTAAACACGTAAAAAACAATTAAAAACAAACGCTCTGCTTGCATAGAAAAATGTAGCACTACCCAAAGATTTGGCCGGAGCGCCAAGTTTCAGTACTCTTCCTCGGGATGGTCTGCAATAATAAGCTGTAGTTCACACAACTGTTTTTTGAGTTATTACAAACAAATTAAAAAATACTTACATCTTTTCCTTTATCTGTAATATGATATTATTTGCATTTACTGAAAACAAGAGCGACTTAAGGAAGGTTTAACAATTCTTCTTATTACACTAGAACATAAAAAGCTGTTTAATCTAAAAGAAGATTGCACAAAAGATTGTTAATAAACTTGCATTTAAACCCTTTTCTGTCCATTAGATTAGATCCTCGTTTTAATCGCAATTTGGTTCGACATTTCCAGTTTGCACATTTTTCAATTTCCACTGGAACATAAGTAATCAAAGTATAACATTGCGGCGTCGAACTAAACCCACACGAGCGCGCAAAGACGTACAACTATTTTTTATGAAATAATGAATAAATATTGGTGGAGTTTTTTTACCTGTCTTGTCACCCGAGAAAAAAACTAAATGCATCGACTTTTAAAATGTCTCCAGTCACTTCTGCGCTAAGTGAAGAATATATCTTTCCCTAAAGAATAGAATAAAAGTGGTAGAATTACTTCACAGTTATAAATTAATAGATATAATTTCAAATACAAAACGATATACGTGTGTATATCGTACACGTACACGTACACGTACACGTACAAACTCTATACAAAAAGCTAAAGTCTATTAAAAATGTCCGTTGACCGAAACGTGTATTTATCGGTATTGTGAAACAGCAAAAGCAGTCAGCGATACTTGCAACGATAGTGCAGTGTATATGCGGTAACCATATCAAATATCAACACAACGACTGTTGATAAATAATCGAAAATTGTGATGTCAATAATAAAACGAAGATAAGAGGCTCTCCGATTCGTCAAAACACCGCATCAAATAAATTTAAGTATTCTCTGTGTTCTGTTTGTATTGTACAATTGTATAACTTACCTTCGTTTTTTTGCTGGCATTACTTACCTTTCTACCCTACCTTTTTTTTTATTGGCATTACTAATATATACATAAATTTTATGACCATAGCGCAACAACCATGAAATATGGTTAAAATTGCAATTGTTGTAACGTTTAGGAATTTAATATGAAGGCATTGCCAGGCAGACATATCTGACACATCCCTTCGTGGACTGCTAATTGGCATTATATTTTAAATAAAAGGAAATTCGCTGTGTGTTTCACGTCAGCGTGAGCTGTTGCCAAAGTTGTGGAAGCGGTCGTTGTTGTAGCTGGTGTCAAATTCGGCACAGAAGTCGTCTGTGATGAATCGCTTTGCACAATTTCTAGGCTACTGCTAACTTTTAATTCCTGTTGTTTAATATTTGATTCAGATGATGTTGTATTTCTTTCTTATTGTGACTTAATATGCAGCAATATGATCAAACAAGCACGTGCAGAACATCTGTAACCTCGATGTTATGTTTGACTTTATGATTCTTGATGTATTTAGGCTACTGTTTTTCTAATTTGCTTTTTGTTGTTGGAAGTTTTAAATTACACAAGCGAGTTCTTAACCATCTTCCAAAAAAGACTTTGCATGGAAATTCTTCTATTGCACAATTGTTGTGTTACGGTGGTCAATCAAAAACTGTTGATTTGTTCTTCCCACATCAGAACGAGGATTTGCATTAATATAAGCAAGAATAGACTGCTTGAAAGTTTTCACAAAGTTTTCAGCTTACTTCCTGGAGCAGTGAGTATGTATTTAATCAAATTCATCGAAAAAATTCTTGAATTTCGCTTGATGGAAATTGTCGCCCATTATGACGAACAACAATTTTAGGCAGACCGCAAAGTAGAAAAAGTTCGTGTAATTTAACGATTGTGAAGCTTGAAGTAATATTTTTATTTGGAACTATCTATTTTGAAGAGGAGCCACCAATTAATAAAAAGTGATGAGTTACTTGGATAGGTGCAACCGATGGGTATTCTGCTCCAAATAACGAGACATCCCAGTATCAGTGATCTCTTTTCCGGATTGCTTCGTAACTCTTAGGAAAGTTTAAATGCTTGTATCATTGATTCTTTTTCTTTATCTATTTCCGATCACTATATTTATGATTTTTCCAAGGTTTTCGTTTTTACAATACCAACATATCACGTATGCAATTGATTCAGTAACTGCTACGTGACAGCTTTATATCCCTAAATAACGCAATCATATCTGCTAACATCGTCATTTGATTGTTTTGAAAAGATCTAATTTCATTAACTTAACATTATTACCTAATTCTAATTGCGTTACTCAATTTAGAGAAAATTGGAACTCTAAGAGTTTTACTCGCAATATCCTTGAAATTTATATGTAGTTGATTTTCAATTTCAATTAATTTAACATAACTTCCCTTCTGATAATAATCAATAAAGATTATTTGCGGCATACAAAATAAACTATCTGAATTTTCATTACAGGTTCCTTTAATAATACAGTTGAAGCTGGATAATGTCAATTCCCACCTTTGTGAGTGTGTTTAAGCCTTTAATGGCAATTCTCTCTTTTCGCCAATGATGGGGATTAGTGACTGACGATCAGTTCTCAATATAAACTGATTATCTAATAAATATTATTTTAACTTTGTAGCAGAAAAGACAATTGCCGATGCTTCTCTTTTGAGAGTATTATAATTTTTTTGACATTTGGTTAAACCTCTACATATGAAACATATCGGTTTAAGATCATCATCAATTTTGTTAGATGAATCTCCTGCTACTGCATTGTTTGATGAAAATGCCATAATGAACCATTACTTGATTTTATATCATGCCTGCTGCTGTCTCATAAGCTTCTTGACATTTATTTATGTTTATTCAAACAAAACTTTATGCCATTTTGTAGTGATTTCTAGAGTGGAGTTAACTTCTGAGCAGAATTTTATATAAATTCAAAATGATAATTGAATTTCCCATTGTTTTTGCCTTTTAGTGTGTCTGTATGCGTGCTCCAGGCGCAAAACAATTGAGATTGATCATATAATTCAAGTTGATTGTATGCGTTAGATAAATAAAGTTAAGTAGAAATTGTGCCGCCTCGTAGGGATGCGAATATGTCAGCAGTGCGCGACAGTTGGAATTAAAAGTCTGCCAAATATTTATTGGTGGTAAATTTATAGTTGCCATATGTTTGAATATCTCCATTTTCTTCCAAAACCGATACCAAAGGTGTACACCAATCTGAGCCATCTACTCGTTTTACAATACGTAATTCAATTATGTCATTTAGCTTTAGTTCTATTTTTTCTTTCCAAGCGAGTGGCGATGCCTTAGGCTGAAGAAAATCGGTTTGACATTTTGATCTAATGAATTTACTAAATACTTAGCTGAATCGAGTTTTAATCTGACCAATAATATATATATAATTTTTTTGTAATTCGATTTCATGTACTCATGTACTCATGAAAGGCTCTGAGAAATGACCGACCAAGGAGTGGAGGAGTGGTTTTGCATCCGGTACTACAACACCTACCTCTTTCAAAGTGATTTTAGTTTCACCAATAATTGATATGATATCACCACTCTAGTGAAACGCAAGAATGGTTGGAATTTCTCAGTTTCGAGCTTAAATTCTTGTCTTATAAAAATGATGTTGAGAATAATGTGGATAGAGGGCTCATGTCACATGCTATTAAAACACCAACACTATCAACTTCCATTGTCAACGTAAACCAACGTGTATCACTGTCAGATTTACCTACAATATTAAAAACAGAACTATCAAAATTTGATTTGCTACTAACAAAATTGGAAGCTAATTTAGCTAATTTAAAGTTAGTTTTAACTTTAGACAAACTGAGGCAATGTGGCTTAAGGCTCAATTTGTTAACGCAATTAGGGAGGTTGCAAAGGGTATTAGCATTGGATGAAGTCGTCGTTTCGATTAGGTTTTTCGGCGTAAGCACTTCCCCATCCAATGGGAAAAGATATGTTTGTTATCTTTTGCTTATATGCTAGATATCGCAGGTCGTCTTGCTGTTTGAAGCGAAGCAGATAAGCCTCAAAGCAGGGTAACCCGGGTAACTGCTTTACTTAGAAATTGCTTGCTTCATGATTCCACAAAACCCACTCTTCAACTTTTGGTATCGGTTTTTTCCTAATTGTTCTTTATGAGAGTGGGCCCAGCTGCTTCTGGGGAGACGGATTTTCCTTTACATTTTTCCTTGCTTGTTGATACCTTCCGGAATAATCCTAGCTGTAACCAAAGCAGTATCCACGAACGTTGTGCGAAAGGAGATGCATATCTTATGGCACATATGCAATATGCCGACATGAGGGCCTTACTGTAGGATCGAATGGCCATCTCCCGATTCCATAAGGGCTCACCTGTAGAATTCCCACCTGTACTACCTCAACCGATAAACGTCTGTAATTTTCTCCTAGACATGCATTCGCATGAGTAGCTGAGTAGCTAAGAATCGCGACTGCCAAAGCAGAACTCATGGTTTCAAAGCTCAGTGAGGAAAAGTTACGTTGACTATGATGACTAGTCTATCTCGCAATTCTGTAAGTGACAAGAGACTAGTTTACGAGACTAGTAGATTACGTATGCGGGGTCTCAATTTCGTCGGTTTTTACAGGTACCTTGGGCAAAAGCTGCGAGTTTTTATATAAAAATAGCGGCATTGGTCCTCTAGATAGGATGTCGGCCAGGTTATCCTTTGAACGTAGGCGCCGCTTTTATTCGAGCAACCTTGTTCGTCACGTATGTTTGCGATGCGGTAGATTGGGATGATAACGAGGATAATACGAATTGTGAGGCAATTGAGATTTTCTTGCAGACGGGGTATCAGTTGAACATGCAAAAGCGTGGCACGTGCGTCTAAGTGAGGAATTGTTTGTGGCTTGACACGAGGTTTAGCATATAGCAATTATACGAGTCTTCTTCTATCTTTGCTGATCGGTCTCAAATAAATCACGGTGACCTAAGCTTTCTGCTACCTGTCTGAGAACATGTCCAGTTCTCATAATTCTTCGTCCTAAGACAAGTCCTCATAATCGCTGAATTAAAATGTTTGCCGTGACAACAGCCCATGACAAGTACTCTATAGAAGCAAAGACTTTGACTACGCCGGATACAATAAATCTTTTAGCGCGGCGGGAAATCTCACAAAGATTGATCTTAAAACAAAGTTGACCAGTTTCCGGCATCCAATCTTTTGCCAGCGCAGTTTTTGTTGTTGCTCAAATCAACTCAGTCAACTTTTTGATCTTTTCAAAAAATTGGCTGAAAAAGTTGTAGATGGTTCCCACACCTCTTCCGAAGATTAACGCCTCCACGCTTGAAGATTGAACTTGCCTTGTATTGTGAATAAGTTATTGTTAAGCAATTCTCCGGTCTTGATATGTAATTGTCCCTATAGAAATCTTTCATGTTTGATTCGAATACGCCTCCATGCAATGCCCTAGCGGTAGTTTTTCGTAACATCACTGGTGGAGACGAAGCGCAATATTCCGAAAAATAGTTCTCCTTATATTACTACCCCTTTGTCGCTTAGAGATAACCCAGATGAAGTGAATGCGGATACGTCAAATACTACTCTCAATTTAGTAGAATTACATTCTACCTTTTGCACGATATGATGAGCTATAACGTAATTTAGGGCGGGTATAGTGTTAAGATCGACTACTAGCAAGCAAACTAAATATTCGTATTTGTTCACAAACGTGGTATATTTTTGGAACATTTTATTTTTAGCTAATTGGCTTTCCGGTGCGTAAGATCGGTTTGCGGTTACATGTCCCAAATCTAACGCGCTCTCTACAAAAGTGAGTTTCGTTGTGGATGAGTCGCATTTTGTGTATACAGCAAGAGGTGGTTCGCATTGTTTTTCTGGCGACGAAGAGATTCGACGTAATTTTCACACATCTCAAGTCGAGTGGAGTAATTTCCCAACTTCGACCGTACCTTCATGTTAAATCGTCTCCTAGCTCCGTTTTGCATGGTGGTGCCAGATGTTAAAGATACGTCCAACTGACGAGCAACAAAGTTAGATAAAGCGAGTGTAGAGCGACTGGCCTATTAGGTGGATGACTCACAACGACTTTTGTGTATGTTGATGGTGATAGCTAAGAATGGAGTAATGAGTATTGCAAGTAGTATGCACATGACCAAAATGTAAGCAGTTATAACATGTGTTATGACTTTTGACTATTTGATGGATGGACACTCGCGTATACTCAACACAATTGTTACTAAAAGTTCACCCCAACGATCGGTTTGAAGTTGTAGATTTTTCGGTGCCATTGTTCTCTTGTGTATACACTTGGTCGTGGATGCTACATGTGGATATTACGCCTGGCCAGGCAGTCTGTGCAGTACAGCAGACACCAGCACTCCTTTATTGTTATATCTTTCGTGTCGAATTTCCCATGCTGCAGTGCGGTTGTTCTCTGCAGGATTTAGTCGACGTTTTAGTTTTTACTGCTTTTCCCAGCGAATTGCCATTTTCTGCAACTGAAACAGACTGTTTATTTAGGAGCTCATGAGAGGATTCGGAATATTGGTTTCATTCCAAGCGATCCCTATGAAACTTCTTTGGTGATATCTTTTGCAAGGCCTGAGATTATATCGCTAGAGTGATGGTTGTTGCAGGATGTTCGGCCAATTTTTTCATGTAATTTCATAGGTGTTGTGATGGAATACTCATGTTAGAATTCTTTGACCACGGACAATTTTTTTACCAAGTTGTTCACCTTGATTGAAAAAATATAGAAAAGTACGGGAGGAAACATCAGCTTAAATGGCTTCCACGCTGTTCAATATTTCCTTCACTTTTATTGCTCCCTTCTTTCGATTCGGTCGAGAGCAGCGACTGCGTCTGACTTAGATTGTAGGGATGTTGCGCATTTTGGGACTTGTATATTACGATTTCCATCACCTATGAATTTGCCACTGATAGTTCCAAAAACAATTTTGCAAAACAAAGAAGACTTCCTTCAATTGGAGATGACGTAGTTACTGCTTATCTCGTTGATTGAAGATTGCCGGTAAATTTTCGAATTCGTTTTTTTTTTCGAAGGAATTCCTAGTTTTTCAATTCTTCAATGTTTTCGATGTCTTCTAGCTGGACCATAAGTTAGTTAAGTGCTACCGTTGCAGTCAATGGATCAGATTCCAGCGAAAGCGATGAGAAAAGGGAATTTCGATCAAATCGCGAACTACTTCGGGACCCAAATGGTTGAATCCCCTGACAATGGAGACACACATGCACATGAACTTGCGTAAGCTATTTAGGGATGTATTCACCGAAAGATTAGGGATGTATTCGCCGAAAGATTAGGGATGTATTCATTTTGTCAAAATGTGTGCAACGCCCACAAGGGGGCGTAAAAGACACCACAAAGTATATATAGTCTGATCAGCATCAAATTCTAAATATATTAAAGCATGTCCGTCTGTTCTATGTCTGGTGTAAACAGTCTCCTGGCCATAAAAATGAAGCTTTGCACGCAAGTTGGTATTTAAAATTAGCCAAATCGGTCAAAGGACACGCCCGCGCCACCACGCAAACTCTCTCTGCTTTTCAAAAGGAATTAAAAATTGGTTTTTTGCTTATTACTCATAAACTACAGCAAACAAATGTGCAAAAATTTAAACACATATTCTGTGGTCAATACTGTAGCATTCGTGCACAAAAATGGAAAAAATTGACCACGCCTACCCAATATTGCAGTGTATCTATATTTTATTGTTTTTTAATACCTTTATAACAAGCTCCAAAAACCTTATAAAGTGTATAATTCTTGGCCAATTTTAAATTTGGAATACATCTAAACAGATCCGCCTGTTCGTATGTCCACCCGTCTGCTTGCGCAACTTTGTAGTATTTGTGGTAAGCATTCGTCCGATAGCAAAAATGAAGATATTGCCTGGAAATTTCCAAAGGAATTTGGAATTCAACTCAACTTTTCAAAGGACACGCTCGAGAAAAAGTCAGCTGGGTCCACTTCATATTATAGAGCATGAAAGTCTATTAAGTCTATAAAAACTGCTAAAGAGTTCGGCCAAAGAGAAAGTACACGCTTTTGTAATATGCCCAGATGACGTAGTTGCGATAATGAGTACATTGAAATTTTTTACATGCGAAATATTGATCCGTAGTTAAGCCCGCAAAGTTAAAAGATATTCGCCAATGCAACAATGTCGGTTATTGTCGATTTCAGTGTAATGAATGAGTGCAGCATCGGCACCATTTTTTCCAGTGTTGAAAATTTGTTGGATTCCATCCTGTTGATGAATTGTGGCTTAAACGGACCGGTGGTGAAACATTTAATGAGAAACGAAAAAATATAAAGTACAAATAAGCGGAACACAAAAACCTGAAATGATCCCAATTAAGATTATGTGAGTCACTAAAAACTTACAAATGTCATCGCGAAGAATGGAATTAAACAAGTTTAGAAATAAAGTTCCTCGACTGCGCAATATTAAGATAGATATACATACCAGTACCACGGCGTAAATTGTAATTGGCCACCTCTCTTGAGGGTGATGCCGCCGTTAAAAGTTCACAGTGTAGACGAGCATTTAACTTGAGAAGCACTGTTTCAATTAAAATACTTTGTCAAAATGTAAAAGCCGCTAATGAAACAGATGGCGCAATTAGTTGTTCTATGAATGGCTATAAATGGTATGAGTTCGGTTTTCGTCACCCACCTATCAGAGAGCTTTTGTGTGAAACGATGTCCATTTCCGATTTCTTTGGTTTTTTAAAAAAATTGCAATTTTGAAACTACCAGAAAAAAAATAAAATGAAGATATACGAGTCGCCAAATGCATTCATTGACGTTCTTACAAATAATACAATATAAAAAAAACTATGATGTAAACAATTAAACACCAAAATAATTAACAATATTAATTCGTCATTAATGCCTACAATGAAGGAAACTTTTGTTTCCTTAGTTAGTTTTTCTTCTTTTCCTTTTTTTAAAATATGGCGTCAGCTCCCAATTTTTAAAACTTTTGTGAATGTTTTGTGAATATTTTATGTCCTATTTTATTCTTTTTTTCACCGTTTGGAAAAACGTCTTTTTCTTGATTAAACCGGCTTGGAACACTTTCAGAACTTTGGATTATCATCTGATGTTATACGTCGCAATTGTTGATATCATCTTTCTAGGTTATGCGAAGATTTGTCAGCTCAACCACAACTACCTAAATTTACTCTTATTACTCTTTATATTACTCTTTATATTAGACCCTAAGAGATGTTGCAATTTAAAACACTGCCATGACTATTTACGGACAGTCAATATGTCCCTGTCTGCTTTATTAATGTATAAGAAAAATTATATATATTAACATTACCTAATTTATTCTCAGTACAAGCAGGAAACAGGAAAGGCGTACATATTTTTTCCTTTATAACCTGTATTAAGAGTTGGCCACTTTGTTATATAGCGCAGTAAAACAACTACCGGATCAATTTCATCACAATTAGCATCTCCTTTTGACAATTGTGACATATGATTGTTTTTATTGCAGTTACTGTCGCAACGCTAGGGCTACAATTTTGGATTGTTGAGCAGACAACTGCGCTTGTATATACACTAGATTAATATAGCAAACATTAGTTTTTTGAATTTCATCTAATATTTTTGTGAAACTTCTATACTTTGATTTAGATAGAATTTAAAGCGAATTAAATTTTTCTTGTTTTTCAGATTATACAAGTGATCAGGTGTCTTATCAAGTAGAACGACAGAAACAACGTCGAATGCGTACGACCTTTAATTCCATTCAAATCAAAGAATTAGAAAAAATATTTCAGGAAACACATTATCCAGATATTTACACAAGAGAAGAAATTGCAACGAAAATTGAATTAACTGAGGCTAGAGTGCAGGTAAAAAAATATTTTTCAGCTGAATCAAATAAGTTTACTTTGGTTTTAAATTCTATGCTAAGGTATGGTTCCAAAATCGAAGGGCGAAGTTTCGAAAACAAGAACGGCATGCGGTACATATTAATAAAAGTACGCCTTCGTATTAATTATAACAGTAATATATATGTATGTAAATGTATTGTAAGTATTTTTACTCGATGTTTGCTGAATACTGTTTGCAGAATTATGTACGACAAAAAAATAAATTTACAAAAACTAACTCAGTCTTTGAACTTCTAACAGTAGTCTTTGAACTTCGACGTCTGTAAGCTGCTTTAAGAACTTAATCAGACGAAGCCTGTTTGAAGGGCAGGTTTAATGTATTCACCGAGACCCGCATTTCGTTAGACAACGATGCATTTTAGGGGCCTATAACAAGACTAGATTCCAAGGTTCGAGTGTGGTCCAAATTTTTCTCTGTAAGCAAAATCGTACACACTGCTAGTCGAATCACTTAATGCCTCCGAGATGGATGTAACCACAGCCACTACGACCACTTCCCAAAGGTTCGTACTCTGCGGCCAAGTTCTCCGTCTACCGATATTTTGTAGTCATCGACAAGGCTACACTTTCTGCATGCCACTGAGTCAAATTGTTCACTACTACCCCGAATTTCCATTGTATTGAAAAATGCATACTTCCATTCTCGGCCTATGTGAATAGATATCACTTTCACGCAGCCATTCGTTGCCTTAAAAGGCTTACAGGTATTCTTCGTGCATATCACTTAGTTCTGGGGACGCTGACTCTCATGGTTCTGATAATTATTAGATTATAGTGATTGAGGATTTTCGGCAATACTCGCGTCCGTTTGTGCATACTTTCCATTCGAATTACCCATATTTTCTGAATTGCTTTCCATACACCGACTCAAACTACTACCCGTCAATAGCTCGTAGATCTATTTATTCTCCATAATCGCTGGATTCTTAATGTAGAACTCTTCAAACGGGCGACTCATGACGCTTTCGATAACTTCTCCATGGTGCGTAGCCGGGGTCCCTTCACTTCGATGTTAGTATGCTTAATAGTTTTAAAAGCACCAATTGTAAATTAAAATTTGAAAAAAAGAAAGAAAATGCTTAACGCAAATATATATTAAAAACGATATGTATGGTAAATATAATTTCGAACTGCTAGCGCTCGCCGAAGACGGAGAATACCTTAAGGGAACATGTGAGAAACCGGAAAAAGCAAATATCATTTCATTTTAAAACAAACCAATGATTGTACAACCTCAATATATAATCCAAGGGTCCCGTCAGGAATGCGATTTCATTAACATCCATAATGAGATTGAAAATAAGCAACAGTGAAATATGCGACATAGCGAATTTTTCCGATGTCGTTTTATGAAATCGGAGCATAATTGGGGCACGTCCAATATGGCAAAGAGATCCTACGTGGCTGAAAATGAAATGTATTTGAACAAAAGGCGGCTGAATTACCATCTGGTTTTACAGAGAAGCTGTATTTACGGCGGATTACATAAGGAGTAGATATTCAACGAAGAAAGGAGAAACATCTTACAAAGTATTGTCCGGAAAAATCTTTAACACAAACTGTTTTAGATACCTCGGCACTTGTTTTATACGCGAAATAGACATTTAATTGGTGACCTTGATCCAAGATCCATCCAATATTTTATTGTGGGCGATTGCACATTATTGAAATCTCAACGAAGTTAGCGTTAAATTTTCTTTGAAGACCTTAATATGTTTAAAGAATATACTCAATAAGGCGGAATCGTAATCGATGCTGGAAGTACACCAACAGTACACCAAACTTTTGACAGTCCACTAACGGAAGCCGAGGAAAGAAGTCATTCATGTTCGAAATTATCTAAGTAACATCATGCGTGCGTCTTTTTCACCATTCTGAATCAAATCAAGGTTTGTCATTACGTTCTCTTTCACTTCAATAACGTTTGCAAAATAGCTATAACTGTACTATTGGGTCTTTATGAATAACTTAAAATGGTTTTGGCCTTTGTGAAGCCGTACAAAATTTTCAACATTTTAAGTATAACATTCTTGGTACATTTCGACACTTTATCCTCTGTTATTTCGATAATGTTCAATTGGTTCGCACAACGTGAAAGAACAGGCAGAAGTATTTCTTTGGACAAGTTAAAGTTGATTTTCTTGATTTTCATGCTAATCTCCAGAAATTATTGCTTGAGAAAGACACCGTCCAAAAAATAATCAATTTTCTTAATTCTATCAACAATATAAATACGAAGATCCTTGGCCATGTTAAACTTTTGCAGATGTGTTCTTTTAAATGCAGTCTTTGGTCAAATGTCTTTAGACGAATATCTTAAAACTAACACTAAAAAACGTAATATACTTAAAAGGCGAAGGTGGAAGAGATGTGAAGACCGAAATCTTAAGTTCATTATTGTTCTCCACTCAGATTAAGTTATTTTTATGTAATTTCTTATTACAAATGTAGTTAAATACCGCATACTTACAGTTGTCTGTATTGTATTTATTGGAATTTTTTTCACTGCTTTTGCAAATCACCGCACAACCCCCAACGTATAGCCTCTTATACAATGGGTCAGCCGAATAAAACCTCGAAACCAAGTATCTGGTCAATGAATCCGTATTTGCCCACGCCTGTTGCGAAATCTAATTTGCGCGAGGCATGAAAACTGTCGAAGGATACGCCTACAATATTACGTAAACTAACACCTCTGTTTTTCATAAGTAATTAAAAATTGTTTTTTTTCCTATTACTCATAAGCTACAGAAGATATAGCAACGAAAATTTAACCGTATATCCTATAGTGTGATACCCCTACGAAAATGGACTGTGTCTACAATGTCCACATGTGTTAAATACATGTGCACAAAAACTGTGAGCACCTTTGGCCTCCATATCTTTTGTTTGTTAGTAATAAAATTCAACACAACCACAATATAAATTCCCACTTTTATTCTAAAAATAGAACAAATTAACCGCGCTCACACAATATTAGAGGGTATGAAAATTTAGTGTTTGTCCTTTTTTTAGGATCACGGCGATGGGTATAAAATATTCCGGTACAACCGAATATAATTTCGTTACTTGTTTCTATTGGCTTCTCCATCATGAATTTAAAGAGTCTGATGTTGAGATATCATTTAGATTTTTGTAAAGAAATTTGAATGGATTGCAAACCTCGTAATTAATAATAAGTCTTATGAAGACAAAGTTCCTAGACAAAGATTCAGAACATTAAGGATTATTTCACCGAATTAGGCCGACGAATCAATTGTAGCATTTATTAACTTATCTATAAAGGGAACACCAAAAATAAATGTAGGTTTCTCAAAAGACGGTCACGCTAACAGAAGCAGTCTACTTTCATGGGGAGGCAAAGAGGCAAGCGGGTCCCAGACCTAAATTCTTAAGATAAAAAGTTAAATTGCGTTTGAAGGGATTCAATTAAATCTACATAACGTCTATCGGAAGCATATCACACCGCAGAGACATACTCAAAAATTGCTCTGACTAAGATCACATATAGCCTTTTGTAATGTGAAAATCATTAAGTTTTTTGGACCACAGTTTAATGGAACTTAGCGTCTACCTTACCAAATTAAAACGTTGTTTTTGATCGGATAAAAACCCTAAATTCTAAATCTACGTTTTCCAATTTTCCGTGAATTGATGAAATAGTCAGGTGCGACTGAGTCTATGGATTCTTGAAATCTTGGCAACTCTAGTGCAATTAAAATAAAATTCATTCGGTGCGATAAAATTTGGATAAAGATGAAACTTTACTAAATTTAAGTGTTCGTGGAAGAATATAAATAAGTGAAGGTGAAAAGGAAATAAAATTCTCAGTTGACAGAGAAAAAAAATTAGTGAAGGAAGTATTTTATACCCAACAACAATAATGATAACAACAACAAAAGCAGATAATGAAGCGTTAGGGGTCGGTGTGTTTATTAGCCACCTAAAATAATGTTCTGTTGCAACAACTCGACATATCTTCGGCAAAAGTTCCGTATTCTGCCAAACTTGTTCCATTTTAAAAGAAATCGTATTAGATTAAAACTGGAAAATTGAAATATCTGTATTAAAACTGTTCTTTTGGTGAAAAATATGTATGTATATATAATAGACATATTACTTAACGTCACAGAACTTCTGCATTTAATAGTTTCGCAGAGTGCATGTGTGTTGGTGATGCCATTTATCGCCGCACATTCTTCGTCGACAACATTAATCATGGTGCCTACTTAGGATCGGTGTATGATATTTGCTAAAAATGTAACTGTTGGCCGTAATGGCACAAATTGTGCTCTTGGCTAGTAGAAACTTCATCGTGTCTGTGCTAGTGTTTCGGAGGGGAAACTTATTTGGTTAATGATATATACAATACTTCGGATGTGGATGATCAGATCAATATTTTGAGTGGATCTTGGATCTAATTGATGAGATTATACCCAAAGTTAGCCGTGAGACTGCTGTCAACTGCAAGTCTTGGATTAAGCGTGGTGCAATCAAATTGCATCTTTCTCTGCGTAATCTAGCTTACAAGGCGTATGTACTTGACAACAACGATGATAATTAGAAGACCTATTATGTAAAATGCAAGATACTTGCAAACTTTCCAGTGTGTCATCGGGCACCATGGGATCATCAAGGCATGTACCCACGTTAAACCACCAAAGATTTGTGTTTCTATTACGAAAACTGGCAAGTCACTTGATCTTTCGAATCTCAGGCAATTTTAATCTTGCCTACTCTCTAAAAGGTAACCTCTAAAAGGAACATGGAACAAATTTACAACCACCTTGCCAATAACTTTATACTGTCTAAATCTTAACATGGTTTTAGAAAAGGTTGTAGCACTACTTCTTTGTATTACGGATTACGGACTGTTACGGATTCAATGCGGCGTACAGTAAATGATAAGCATATCTCGGTGTTGTATGGATGTAACTAAGAACTAAATTTCGATTCATAAACTCCTGCGAAACCTTGATTTCTCGAAGCCAGCTGCTGCTCTGATCGAACTCTATCTCCCGAATTGTTTATAATTTGTGTCTGTGAGTGTTGTCAAGTTTCAACCGTGAAAGGTGCGTAGTGGTGTGAATTAGGACTCAATAAATGGCCCTTTGTTCTTCACCTTGCATATGAATGATTTCTTTAATATGTTTAACCTTGCTTCGTGTAAGGCTTACGTTTTTGCTGATGATTTACAAATTTGATTTTCTGGGAGTGGTGGTATATCGGAAGGATATCAAGCTAACATTGGCTACCATTTGGACTGCATTTCCGGTTGAGTGGCTTTGAATGTACTTAAAGGGCATTGGGGTAAAACATTTGGAATTATTTGTTGACCCCCAACTGTACATCTGAGTCTTACTTTAAGGGAAGACGTTGCCAATGTTGAAATTGTACATAGCTTGAAATGCCTGGTGGTGGTTATCGATAATAAGTTATGCCTGAGAAAATTAGGACTATTATGTAATCATATAATCAAATATTTAAGAATACTAATCTAATTCTTTCTGGGGCGGTATGACCACATCTCAAGTTACGCTTTCTAGGTTGTTCATTCCTTCATTTCATTCTTATCTTACGGCAAGAGACAAAGGAGCTTTTCAGTCTATTTTATTTAAGAAAATCAGTTCTAAAAAACCTTCTCTTGATTACTCGAATTCCGCGCTCTTTGGCCAAAACCTTTCAGTAACAGTTGTAAGAGCTTATAATTCCCTGCCTAGAAGTTATGACAATTTACATGGTCTTATCTCACTTACAAACACAGGCTTCTAATCTTCGCTTCTAATAATGACATTAGCTAGTATCGAGATGAAGGTGTGGTTGCGGTATGTGTTATTCCTTTCCTTACTCGTCTAGTTACCTTCTTGGTTCCTGTTTCTCTTTTTTTATATATTTTTTCATCTCTATACCTTCTCTTCTTTTCTCCTTTAGTTTGTTTGAGAACAATTTGTATTATTGGATCGTATTATTGTACCTATGGGAGACATTGTAATCTATTGTAATAGGCTTCGACGGCTTCGAAATTACATAAGCGTTAATAAATAAATAAATAAATTCCTCCTTGAGAAAGAAAGCCTGTTGCATTTTTTCAGATATAATTTCATGAAATTTAATGAACCCAATGTATCCAAATTATTTAACTCAGTTTGAAGGTGGTAAGAATGCAATGCGGGATTTAATCACCGAAAGGAGATCATTGATGTATAGACTAGCATAAAAGGGCCCTAAGTGGGTGCCTTGAGGGACATCGAACGTCACAGGAAATTCATGAAAGGCGATGGATTTAAACAGAATCCTGGAAAGTCTCTTAAGAAGATAAGAGCATGTCTGTTTCAATAAGTGTATCAATATATCACAGAAATTACTTAATTACCGGATTGAACTTTAATACCAAACTATATCCATTTAGTTGTTCGTTCACCAATATCAAAATTACTAAATTGAACCACAGTATATCTATTGAATTTTAGGAGCTGAGTTATGTATTAAATAGATCGATTGGTTATCATTTATATAAATATCCAAGTTACTACTTTACACCGCCTAAAATTTACTGAATATTGGACAAATATAAAGTTGCAAATATATATCAGCCAACTAATACTGATTACGATTGTTAAATATTTGATAGTTGACAATTACATCATTTTCGTTGTTAGGCACCAAAATATGCGAATGGCCGAGATACAGCACATGAAGTAAATGGATATCAAATGTCATTAAGTACCGAGATGAATACCGCAATCTTAATTAATTAAATATCGTGATTATTATCTACAACTATCAAATTCGATGCTTAGGTAATAGTACGTAGGGTGACCTTTTTATTTTATTATATTTTAGTGTTAGGAAAAATTGCAAAAAAAACCGAATAAATAAATTACAATTTATATTAAGCATTTTATTGTCTTGTTAAGTGTAGGGTGCCCCCTTTCGCAATATGCTGAATATTTATCAGCGAAAAAGCTGTGAAGCATGTTCTTTGATTATAATACTAATAATTAGTTGTAAGATGGTTAACAGCAAACTAACCGTGAGTTTGTGCGGCAAGTATCATCAGCGTCGTTCCTCAGGAAGCAGGGATTTCGAGAATTTGGGTGAACGTCAGACTGACCTTCGCCTTGAGAGAAACGGACTAGCAGCCAGCGCGGTTACTGCCGATTGCAAAAAACTGCAACAATCCATACAAGAGCAACAACAAGCTTTATTAGCAAAAAGGTTGCACACAGAATGCAGAACCCTCGTAGTCCGCAAATAGTTATCATCGAATTAGCGGACGGGACCATGCACGAAACAGGCAGCTCCTTCCGGTGTCCAGTGTAGTTTTGGCGCCCCCACGAGTCTACTATGGCTTATAGCAATGCCCAAATTTCTACAACTTCTTCCGAGTTTTTGCAAATGCCATCGTGTGGTGCTTGTAGCACATCGATACATAATAACAGCAACACACAGGTCCCCGATGTGTTTTGTTCTATTTACGAACATTATAAATAGAACAAAACACCCCAGTAAAACCAAACATATCGCTAAATAGGATCCACTTTATTCTCTCTAAAAAGCAATTACTACATTGGAAAAGACCAACTGTATACTAGGAAGTATAGCAATCTGACAAAAGATATTAATCGCATCTTGTTCGCCGTTAATGGTAACTCCATTATTAATAAACTTAATATATGAACCTTATATATATTTTGATTATAAACATTTTTAGTTGCTAGCGATAAACCTTTCATTTCTAATAAATACTTAAAACCAAATTTTAAAATTGATTAACTCCCCCATGTCGGCATATTTAAATAACTAAAATTTACATAATAAACAATATTTTGAATTCGAGTATCCCGCTCGTTTCAATGGATAAAACTAAGATTGATAAACACACCATAGAACAGCAAAGGTTGATAAAAACTGACATCCACAACCTTTCCTCAAAGAAAAGCTACATGAAGCTAAACAGCAAATTCACCAACTTGTTATTTACATTGCAGGTTTGAAGCCATTAAGTTTTTTCACAGAGTTTAAAATTCTACAATTCATATCTTCAGCAAATACTTTGAAAATCAAATCCCTGTTAGTGGAGATATTTGGATTGGATTGCCGTACACACGACAGACATCAAGCATAGTTCCTTACGTGATGTGCTTCTTGCGGACACACTTATTGGAATTTAGCACATTAATTTCACCGCATACGAACAATTGTCGACAGCTCAACGTGGTGACGAGTTGAAAGAACTTTTAAAACTCCAATTTAAAAAAGTCAACTTCCAGGATAGAGTGAAACTATCTGTACTCAATGGGAAAAAGTCTCGATGTGCGTTTATCGCAAGCTCACTGCGCCTTATATATTCCGAGCTAAGTGAGAAAATTGAAGGGAAATCTAACAAGTAAACGGATTAACAGAAATAAACCGGGAAATTGAGCCCCTTTGAAGAATAATAATATTGGCAAATTGAAATGGGTATTTGTGATTGTCACAAAATTAATAAAGAAAGCTTTCTTTCTATTTCTTATAATTTGTAGGCAATAAGAAAACGACGTTGCTCTCAATTTTTGCTTTACTGTGACGCGTCCTTCGACCCATTTTAACCAATCCAGGTATTATGATGGACAGACAATGTAGAATTGTAGAATTTGACGCTGGTGAATAATGTGGGTACTTCATAGAGTCTCTGAAGATTAGTTGTTGGTGTTCCACACGCTACGACAATGAAAATGAAATGAAAATTGCATAACAATGATGCTATTGATGAAAACTATGCACCCTCATCTACTACATTTTCAATAAATATCAAGAGTGTGATCAGAAAAATCGAAGAATCTAACTTAACTGAAGAAGCTAACAACTGTTCACTTACAGGCACACATAACTATCGATGGCAATGAAAAGTTAAAGTTGACCAATCAAAGACAAACCTGATCTTCATGAATTTGACAATTGGATATTTAACATAGCCATCTCTGCATGCGCAATTATAGTTTAAAACTCTTATAAGAACAAAAGAAAACAGTTTGTAACGGCAGCATATAACAGTATAGGGATCTTGTCAGTCTGTGTTTGTCCGGAACAAAAGAGGAATAACATGCAAAATAAGATAAGGGAGCAGCGCTAATCAAACTACTTTTTTATGATTTTTTCTTTTGTTATCTATAGTGAAGGTAGCTAAAATGACAAATAATTATAAAAAGAGGAAATTTCCTAATCTCCGCCTCTGTGATATAAAGGCGAATTTTGCTTCATTCAATATGCTTATTTATATAGATATATAGGTTTAGCGCACTAACGCATTACTACACAAAAAGCTGAGCAAACCAAAAGTGTTAGTATGAGCAAGAAAAGGTTTGTTATTCGACCCTTAATAAAGATCAAATATAAAATCGATCGGAAAAATGTGAAGTGTACCGAAAAACAACGAAAAAAAGAAAAATAAGAACGCACAACTACATTAAAAATCTATTGCAAAAATAAATTTAATTTTTTGTTGCAACAATAAGTCAGAAATAACATTAAAAATTTATGCTAAAAATAAGTTTCCATGGAAAGTTTACTTTACAATTAGAAACTAGTCCCGAAAATACTTTAAAACTTGTTTAGAACTGAGCGTTAAAAATAGATTAAAATATTATTCGTATATATTATTTATATTAAAAGACATGATAGAGAACTTATCATACAAACAGTATAAAAATTATCCGTTACGTTATAAAATTGTACTATATATCTGTTATAAGTAAAATGCATATTGAAACGAAAGAAAACTGACAGGGCTTTTGAATAGGGTGGAAGCGCCATACGAAATACATGGTAATAATCGACGGACTTGGTTCTCACACAACATGAAAAAGGTTCGTTGTCATATGTATACGTATAATATGTACTTTTTTTATCGCAACAACATTTAACAATTCAACCTGGTTGACAGCGCTTGTCTTTTTTTTTGGTCTGGAGTTAACGTTTTCCTTAGAGTGAAACAAAAAGAAGAGAGAAGGTACAGTTGTTAAGTAACTGCGGGAGTGATCGGGCAAAAGCTCTTGGCTTGCGTTAACTTAATCAAACAGAAGATAAATTCCATTTGTGTTACTTATCTTTTCGAAAATTTAAGCAATGAACAAAGACATCAAAAATAAAGTTTTCGTATATTTACCACTACATTTTCGTTTCCATAAGAAAATGATTTTCTACACACGCAAAGATATTTTACAAGATGTTTACTTAAGCAAGTGGTTTTCCAAAAACATTACAAAAATCTTTAAAAAAGAAAAAAAGGGTCACTTGCTTTTTTTTCAATAGTGGAAGAAAAGGCAAATGCATTTTATAAAATGTTTGTGACGTAATTCAAGATGCTTATAAAAGAATGTGCGGAATATCGCATAGTAGGAAAATGAAGCGGAATACACAAACAAATGTAATGCGTATGATATGGAGTGCGCATAAAATTTACCATAATCACATTTCCTTGGTTTTGCAACTGCATTGGTTGTTTAATGGGATGGTAAAGAAAAATGAAAAAAATTGTCACTCCGGTACTTTATCACTCAGCACCAACCTTCCCAGCAACTGCACCATCATTGCCACCATCAACATTATCGGCAACGATCAAGCAGCAGCATATAGAAATGGTTCCATTGTTGCCATATTTTTGTTTTATATCTATTTTTTGTACTATTTCTAAGTATTATTATTATTATTATTATTGTTATTACATAAATTTAGCCGGAGAATAAATTCTAAGACTAAAGTCTTAAAGCACTAGCATATAAGGCTTTCGGCTTTATTTCTATTATTATTATTATTACCATTATTATTAAAAACTCTACCGCACATGAGATATGAATCCGCGACCATTGAATTGAAGAGTTGAGACTCTTGCCTACTCGGCCACACAGGTGAATTTTTCTAAGTAATATTGTACACATTATGTATAAATATTTTTTTTCGGTTTGTACTCGTCTAGAAGTAGACAATTTTTAAAACACTACTTTATATGAATTAAATGTGAGTAGGAATTTTTTTTTATTTTATATTATAAATAAATATTTTTGTTTTTGTTACGGTATCCTAAAGTATTAAATATGCGCTAAAATTTTTATTTAAATGCGACTTTTATTTAGGCAGGCTAGAGAAGTCTGAAAAATCAAGTTCGGGGTTTCTCATATAAAATCATCCACCGACGAAGACCATTGGTAGGACTGGGTGTAGAACCGCCAAGGGCATATGATCAGCGTATCTGGTAAGTAAGTGTCGACCGTCCGTTCGTATCTTCAAGGATTTTTTTGCACGTATGTTTGCTGAGTAAGCGCCTGCAAAGTGTCTTTTGAGTAAAGAGTGAATGCGACCCGGAAACAACAGATCAATTAAGCGAACGCACTGCAAGAGGTGAATCGAAAAAACCGTGCGAAAGTCGCTCAAAAATCAAGGTCATTCGCCTGGACCGAATCTCGCATACGAATCATCATTAAAATATTTAGTATCCCATTCTTTTAAAAATGGCTACAAAAAAGTGAATGGGATAAAATTCTTTCCTTAACTTCTCGCATTCTATTCTCCAAGTCCTTTCATTTGATGCTCATACCGATGGTATTATTACGAAAAGATTAATTCACTACATCATGGTGTCCACCACATTTATTCCAGAATTAACGCATTTCAGACGATAATATATCTTCCTTTGAGAAATGTACGAAATAATTTTAAGTATTCTGTCTGCCTTAAGATTAATAAGCATTAACCTCAAAAAGTGAAAAAAAAAGAAAGCGATATCACTTGTAATTTTGTGTGAGTATGTCCGTTTTTTTCCATTGTTACACATAAATAGTAGAGCAAAGTATATGTAGATGATTTCAGCATCTCTCATAGTTTGTGAGTAATCAACAAGAACCCAAAAATTATTACTTCGAAAAGCGGAATTGCTTTCCATTACGCTTTACTGCGGCCATGTGCTTTAACCAATTTGGCCCATTTTCAATACAAACTTCCAAAGTTTCTAGAAAATTTTGAAGCCAAAATCTTCGTTTTTGCGTCCAGCAGAGTGTCAACAACACATAGCATAGACACGCAGATGTGTAAACGGATAGTCGTAGCTTAATTGAATCAGAATTTCACACTGATCAAGAATAGGTATACTCCAAAGTGACATAATATATGGATCAATGGAGAAACAAACTAGCGGACATGTAACAGAAGATGAACAGAAAACGGACGGTGACTTACACACAAATTGACATGATATAAAATAATTACGATACAGTCAGTCCATTGTTGCAACTTGTATATTATATTTAACTTTTTGTGCATAACTGTGACATATAAATGTTATTGTGGGTGATCTAAATTTACCAACATAATTTTAAATGACGGAGATGTTAAAATTACATAATCTTAAAATTACGGAAATTTACCCAAATGCAAAAAAGTGTCGATCATTTTCTATTTTGTATGTTTTCAACACACGATATTGTACAGCGGCGTACAGTGAAGCTAGCGATTTCGTCCGTTGCTTCTTCTCTTGTACGAAATGATGCTTCTGTATCCACATGTACATTCTACCGCTTGCTTGTCATCGCAAGCAGACCAAAAAACGACTCTCTTTGTGTTGTTCTCCTCTGTATAAGAAGTTCAGAATAAAACGGGTTTGAAGTAAAAGTCATTAAAGCAGCGTAGACGCGTATACTTGAGCATTTTTAATTATTTTATTTGTGTTAAATACAACACTTCCCAAGAATAGTGTGCTAGCTGAACAGTTTCTCACCATAATACGAGAGGAATATCCACGTCAAAGCCAAAACCCGTCTGTAAATAAATTTATAACTTATCAGCCCACCAGGAGTATGCCACCATTAACTTTTGCTTAGCCACTTGGTTTCAGATTAACTTACAGGTATGACGTCGTGCTTTAATTAAATAAAGAGTAATCAGCAGACGTTAAGAAATGGAATTAGAAGGCTCCAGTCGAGATAATAATACAAAGGATTAGCAGTTTTCGTCGGCTGCTCGCCAGAACAAACTTAAACACATTAGTTCTCACAACATTCATAATAACAAAAGCCACGCGCATTTCACCAAATATTCAGATTAATTCTAGAGCAATTTCGGCTCTCGCAAGAGCTATAAACACAAACTCTACGAACCGCTTTTTTATTCTAAGCTTTGATGAAAATAGTGTTATTAACAATAGTAACAACAACGGCGATAATGAAGGAGCAATGTAAATTGTAATTTCTTGCATACGTGATATACAAGGGATCATCGCGAATTTATCAGAAACTTATGACTTCAATTAAAAAACAATGAAAGATTGTCAATTTAAAATATTTAGAAAATCTATCGCTTCTCACAGAAAGTTCGTAAACTATTTGTGCGACAAAAAAGTTCAATCTTACAGAAAAGAGCAGAAAGATTAGTATTAAAAAATCTTGACCAAGCTTGACCACTCCGACTAGCGGTACCAAAGTCGGTGTTGAAAAGCTGAAGTTCAAAGTTCGGAATGCCTCCAACATATATTGTAGAATTTCTAAAGACCCACCCCATAATAAGAAGAATTACAACTGCAATTATTGAAATTATCCTGTCGTTAGAGTTGAAGGACCCTTTAAAAGCCAAATATGTCCCCCAATACGATTGGTGTTAAGATTTTGGACACCCAAGATTTTATTGTGTGTAAAATGTGTTAAATGTGTGGATATCATTCAACAAAATCCTGCACTAAAAGTTACGATGTTCTCCCAAAATTTGTTAGTTGGTTGCAAAATCAACCGGCCAATTATAAAAATTATTTCATATATCAGTAGCTTGTAAAAAGAAACTTCCAATCTCTACTCCACGCAGATTAATGCAGGATCAGCATAATAATTTTAGTTTCGACTAAAAAGAAGTTCTTTTGCTTAATAGACATCACTTTGCCATTGAGATATTGGTACTAATAGTCTTTGCAATTATCAATATGCATCGAATACATAAATAAAAACGCAATTTTACAAGCTTGTGATATAGTAAATTGCAACGGCTTTGATAATTCAGTTTATGTAGTTTATTTTCCTCTTGGTGTTCAGAAAAATGTAATGACGTGAATATGTAAAGTGACTTTAACGCCAAATCATCGGTGATGATCTTGCCTTCGCATTTTTTGATGAATGTTTTGATACTGCAATAATTACGTTAGCCTTAGAATAAGGCGAATGATCGGAAACAAGAGGGGATTAAGAGGACAATCGCAAAGCAGTAGAGATGAAAATGAACAAATGAACAAATTAACAAAAAGCAACAGCAACTTGAGCTTGTATGACTAATATAAGTTATAAAGACCTACCATATATTTTTAACGACGAAAAAATGCCATGTCCATTTTAACATGGAAAATTTACATAAACACTGAACGCCAGCAATTTGATTTAAAAACCGGAAGTCTCTGTTAGCTAATTCTCAGAATCTGAACGTAATCTAAGAAACAAACCCATTTGATGCAAGGGTACCCTTCAACATATTCGTATGTATGGCATACAACTACAGGAACAACCATTTAGTTTAATACTGGGAGACTCCACAAATATCAATCTAAGACTCTGCGTCTTATTGCTAATTCCTCGAGGTTCATTAGCAAAAAAACTCTTCATAATTCCATTCATCAAATATTTAACTCCACGCGTTTCCTAAACATGTTTTGCCAGACTTAGTAATCAGGTAAATCCATTGGCAGTTTCTCTTCTAGATGAGTCCAAGGAAATAAAAAGATTGAAAAGGCATCATATATTGAATTTTCAATTTGGAAATTACTTTACTTTTGCTCCTTAAATTATTTTAGTAGCTTTTCCAAGTTTTTATAGTTTGCTTTTATTTCTTTAAACATCATATTTGCAATATTTATGCTCCAATGTTTCCATTGGAGCATAATGACCTTTGTTATTTTTCTCATCTTGTTATAATTTTTACTGTTAGAATTAAAAAGTATTTTTGTTCGTTTTAGCACAAAGTTAAAAGGTGTAAGAATTATAAAAAGAGTTATAATAATCTTAATTTATATTAAAATTTCGATGTTTTTCATTTTTGGTTCTTGCATTCAGCACAAGTGTTTTTGATAATAGATCTCTTTCGTGTTTATTTTTCTTTTGGTGCTATTACAGTTTTTCTCTTGCTCTTTATTCACCGTTGCTTACTAGTGTTAAATCTTCGTCTAACTTAGGCGGAAATTGTGGTGATTTTGTTTTCTCTCTTTTTTTTCTAGTCTTTGCTGGTTGGTGGTGATTTCTCTTATTCTCGAGTTCTCTTGTTACAGTGTTAACGTAACGGCGAAATTTTCTTAAATTTTTAGAAAAATTTAGTGTTGTGACCCTCTTGATTTGGCTCTTTCTTTTTTTTGTTCTTCTCCTCATAATCCATCTCTATCTTCTTGACTTGACATGGAGTGTCTATATACTTCATGTCGTGCCAAATCTGGTCCGGAATCTGATAGATTCGTTATGTGCTGGCTTTCTGATCGCTTTGGGCATGCAAAGTGTGCCGGCATTATAGGCCGTACTGCTGACGCAGTCATGGATCCTTCCGAAGGATGACGTTCGTCATGTCCCGACTGTAGAAAGCGGGACATTGAGTTCTAAAGACGGAGACGAGAAATGATTTCTCAAAATGAAGTAAAAATCTGGGCTCCATGTGGAAAATGTTCGAGGAAATTAAGTCTAGGTTTGATGAGTGTCGCTACACTGAGCATTCATCTCCTTCCCAGGCCTCCAAAATAGCAATTCGTAGCGTAGGGACGTCACCTCTAGTCCCCTCTAAACCTGACTCGCTTATACAAGTTAATGCTCCCTCTAACTCCACGTCGAAAGTCATCGTTTCCGATACCGTCGCTTTGGTCGGTAACAAAATTGTTACAAACAAGTCGGCAAGCCCGTCTGCTTTAAGTTATGCTGAGGTTGCAAGAGAATTTTCCCCGGTCCCGTCGTTTGTTTGAATCAGACGCCATCACCTAAAAATAATATTAAGAAAGTGCAAAGTAAGTCCGCTTCTCCTCCCTGCTGTTCGAATGTGAATACTAGTCACCAAACTGGACATGTCGCTCAAGCTACTCGTACAAGTGTGTCAATATTTTTCCCTTCTCATAACTCCCAAGCCGTGAACCCTACTATTCCAAGTAGTGATGATATTTGCTTGACGGCAGTTCCTCCTAGGAAGGCATTATTTGTGTCAAGACTGGCACCGGAAACATCGGTAGATAATATAAAAGGCTATCTGGCGGCGAAAGCCCCATCAGTCAACTTGAAGCACGTTAGCATTTTCGAATTGGCTCCTTTTCAACCGTGAACCCTACTATTCCAAGTAGTGAAGATATTTGCTTGACGGCAGTTCCTCCTGGGAAAGCATTATTTGTGTCAAGAGTGGCACCGGAAACATCGTTAGATAATATAAAAAGCTATCTGGCAGTGAAAGCCCCTTGTCCTTCTTCAACATCTGAAAGAGCTATAGTGTTCTTTAATGAATTACTTGACCATAATTTAGGTCAATATAATTGTACCTTTAATTGTAATGGTAGACTGCTTGATCTTTGCTTTGCCAATTTTCCTGAGATTAATGTAAATCGTTGTCCACCTTTTAGTTTACCTGAGGATCCTTATCATCCAGCAATGTGTATTTCTTTTCATCATAAGTATGAGGGTTCGTGAAACTGCCTTAATAGTCCAAACCCAACCTTTTCCAGCAAATATTATGATTTTCATAAAACCAATATAGTATTGCTAAAGTTTCATATTTCACATATGAGGCTTGACTTCTCAACCGGGAGTATACATAGCTTATTGTCATCGTTCTACAATACATTAAATCTAGCTATTGCCGCATCTCTTCCGCTTGATCAGTGCCGACCTCGAAGTAGGTGTCTCCCGTGGTTTAACACGACAATTAGTTATTATAAGAATAGGAAAATCAAGCTGTTCAAGAAATTTTTGAAAAGTGGCTCTTCTCTAGACTATTTCGCGTACTCAGCCGCAAGGCATAGATTTAACTCCCTCAACCACCATTATTATTGCAGATACCTTCAGTTCATTAAATCCTCTCTGTTTGCTAATCCTAAATACTTCTTTAAATTTGTTAATTCAAAAAGAAAAATCTCTGCACATCCCTCGCATGTTTCTTTTAATGGTTCTGACTCCTCGGAAGATTTTGAAATCTCAAATCTGTTTGCGGAGTACTTCCAACGAAACTTTTCGTCTGCTAGTTTTGATTCATCAGCAAATTACCCATACCCTATACACCGATTTTAGCAAAGCGTTTGATTTGGTTAACCACAAATTACTTATCTTTAAACTTCAAGCCGCTGGCTTCCCTTCCCATTTAGTGAAATGGATAAGCTTTTATCTGCATAATAGGTCATTCAGGGTTTTGTTTAACTTCACCACTTCATATGAATTCCAAGTTTCGTCAGGAGTACCTCAAGGTAGCCACTTAGAACCCATTTTATTTAATCTATACATTAATGACTTGCCTTCGGCGATTAAATCTAGCCAGATCTTAATGTATGCTGATGATGTGAAACTGTTTTCTTCTTTTTCCTTAGAATCGCAATCGCATCAGCTTCAAACTGACCTAAATAAAGTGGTGGCATGGTACTCGTCAAATTATATTACACTAAACCTAAATAAATGTAAGAAGCTTTCTTTCTCTAGAAGGAAGTCATTCATAACCCATTATTTTATAGATTCGCACAAGTTGGAGGACGTTGAGTCGTTCACAGACCTAGCCGTCCTCTTTGACCGTAGGTTACGTATCAATTTGCACGTTGAGTTCTCGATAAGCAAAGCTAGGTTCGCTCTTGGTTTCATCAAGAGGTGGTCCAAAGAGCTGGATGATCCGTATATAGGTGCTGTGTAGATTCAGTTGAATCTATTCAAAAGCAATTCCTGTTGTTTGCTCTTAGGAATTTGGGTTGGGATCCGTCCGCTTCTCTTTCCCCTATGAAAATAGGTTGCTTCTTTTGTCCTTACCTTCTCTTGAAAAACGTAGATTTGTTCTTGGCGTTTGCTTTGCAATCAAATTAATAAACGGCGCTATTGACTCGCCGTCATTACTTGGAGAAATAAGTTTTAATGTTCCTAACCGCTTCTCTAGGCATTTTACCTTGGTTAAGGTTAGTCATTGTAAATTATTGTAATTATGAGCTGTTTAACCCGCTCAGAGTTGTTTGCAAGAACCTAAATGACGTCTATCACCTCTTTTCATTATCGGACACTTTAAAGTACATTAAAGCAACCCTAAAAAGTCACTATGATTCGAAAATTAATTGTTGTTAACTATTATCGGTTGCCAAGCCTATGCATGTTTGCGATGGCTTAGGGGTTCATTTGCAACTAGGTTCTGTACCGGTTGTGGGTGTGGCTCTGTGCTAATTGTGCACATGCTTTTTTTCTTTTTTTCCTTTTATTTGTTTTATTGTACTTATACTAAGTTTTTTTTTTTTAATAATAATTAATTTAAGATTTACTTTAAGAGTCATTTGAACTCGACTGTCGTTTGTTTTAGTTGAGTTTCTATATAAGTGGAATAAATAAATAAATAAATAAATAAATAAACAAAAATAAATATATAATTAAGAAAGGGAAAGACTTTTTTCGTTTAGCAAAAGGCGCGAACCTGTCGTTAAAATCGATTTCATAACTTTGTGCAAAACTTTTTGCAACAAGCCAGGCTTTTCGGCGCTCCACCGTTCCATTAGGATTGCATTTAGTTTTCAAAATCCATTTGGTTTCAATTACTTTCTTTCCCTTTAGGCATTAGACTACTTTCTATGTATTGTTGCGCTTCAATACTTCGTATTCTGCTAACATCGCCATTTTCCTGCGCAGAGCTTCCTCTATTGGTTAAGGATAATTTTGAATAATAATGTCAGCAATTTGTTGATCATCTTCTGCTTGATCATTTTCATTACCAAGTATTGTTTGTGAGCGACAACAACCCATATAAACATATAAACATATAAATTATAATTCTTATAAACTACTTTAGAATTATAGCACAATTACTTGATACAAAAAAATGATGCACTTGCATTTTTGCGTTTGCTTGCTCCAACGAACTTGAAGTGTGTCACAGAAATGCAACATGGGCAAATTAATATTATGCAATTTTATGATGTCGTTGTCTATGGTCAGTTATGCCAAACAGACCGGCACACAAACATGAATACGCAAATGCAAGTGCATGAACACGTAAACGTTAATGAATGCACATTCAACCAAACATGAATGTGCAAAGCAAAATGAGATATCGAATATGAATGGAATAAAATGTATATGTTTAAATTGATCTTAACATTAATTGAATTATGAAAAAATATATACTTAGACTATACAAGTATGTTATGCAGTTTTCCAGCTCGGCCTCTCATTCTGTATAGTTTATATAGTTTTTTAGATCTGCCACGGCCTCGTTTTGATGTACTTGTAGTTACAGAACTGTCAAGGTTTCCGATTAGAGTTGCAAATTCTTCATTATAGGTAGTTTCATTTTCTATTTCGAATTGTTGATTTGTTGATTGCGTTCTCCTCTTAACTATGTTTGAGCTCCGTGCCGAATCAGTAGCAATCACCTTCTTCGTTGAGAAATTCTTCGTATATAGTTCCCGATTGATAGCAATTAGAAAACTTTACATCTCTGCTGCATACGATTTTTCCACTTTCGGGATTCCATAATTGATATGCTATCTACTACTACTAAATTTCAGAACTATAGTCTCATATATGGAGTGAAGTTTGTCCCATATTTCCTTCGGCGTTTCGCAATTTTTAGATTGCTTCTGTTCACATGGCCCGATGTTTAAAACAAATCCGCTCTAACTTTGCCACCTTTTGGCAGACGCCACTTACGTATTTCTAGGCATCATTTTTAATAAGTGAACCACCAATCTGGATTTTCCGTCTATCAAAGTTACTCTCTCCCAAAGGATCTATTTTCACTTCTGCTGTACTCACTTTTTCTTCTTTTTGTTTCTTTCAACACAAGTTTACTTATTTCTGCGCAATGGAAGCGTGCTGGGCCCGTATCATCTTACAATTAAAATGAATTTTTCTTCTTTTTAACACGTCGTATTTATGCACCTATGTTCACGCTTTTCTGTTAAACAAGAAATCCGTTTACGCTTCTCTGTTAAACTGAGATATCTCATCAAGAAGTATGGCAAAGTGGCAAAACAATTAAGAAGAAGAAAGTCTGGGAAATCAAACTCCAAACTTTCTAATAATTTGATTGTGCGATAAAGGATAATAACTGATAATTATGATTTACTTTATTCTACTTTATCATCAAAATTTATTGATATGAAAGAAATCCAGTTAAGTGCATATTATGCACAGTTAAAAAACAGACCTTGACAAAACTGGTATTATAGAATTGACATATAATGATATTAGGAAGATATAAAAAGGAACAAACGACAAATGATTACAAAATGTGTTATTCCGAACATTTATTTATTACGTTATGATAGATATTATTATTAAGTTTGTGATATATAGCATATTAAAAACGCATCGGAATAAAAAAAAACATATATATTAATACGAAATGAACTTATCGAACTCAATTTACAATATTATGAAATAGAACTTAGAAAGATAGAAATTTCCTTGTTCTTATATAAGAAATGTCAAATGTTGTTAGCCCTTAATGGCTATCACACTTGCACCAACTAGACACAATGTTTTTTTTTATTTAACTTAATCATATCAAAAAATTCTTTTTTTTTAATTTTCATATAACTGAAACCAGAGGCTAGAAAATAAATTTTATTCCAATTTTAGGTGGCTACACATAAAAGATGCTTACCTCAATTTAGCTAGCTCTTTACTGCCGCTTGTGTGAAATTTATAATACATATTTGCAATTATAAGCGACGTAGCTAAAATCTCGCAACCTACCGGTTCGCTCATGAAACTCTTCGCTCATGGCTTGTAGGGTAACTTATAATTACATGTGCTCCCATCCTCTCATTTATATCTTCGGTTCTCTTGTTGTTATATTTCTATCCTTCAATTTAATATTTGTATTTTGATACATTTTTATGTTTTAGTATCCTCTCATTTTAATATTAATTTCTTCCTTGTTTCTCATTTATTGATTCCATTCATTTATCGCTTTCCATTACTCAATATTTTTTAATACCTACTTATTATTATTATTATTTTTATAATTTTAGACTTATGAAATAAATTCTTAGACTAAAAAACGGCATTGACCACTAGCAACACAGGCTATCGGCTTTAATTTATAAAAGTACATTAGATATTAAGCCTAGTAGTTGTAATAAAGTAAACTAATAAAGTAATAATAAAGTAAAAGTAGAATGTCTATAGGGTTGGTCGCTCCAAATGCAATACTTCTACCCAAGGAAAAGTTAAGGCAGTCACAGAGCATGTGCTTTATAGTAAGAATTTGTCCACAATTGCAGATTGGGCAGAAAGACTTCTTTAAGATCCTTTGGTGACTTGCAACTGTATGGCCAAGGCGAATTCTCAAAAATGTTTGGATCTTGATTTACTCAACGTTTGGTGGATATAAAGGTGAAATTAATTGAGAGTTAATAGAAGACTAGTGCTGATGATGATAGTGTAAATTTCCTTCTGAAATTTTCTCTTTAACTTTTTTTCCAATGTATTTTTGAAAATCCAAGTTTTCCATGACATTATCCATAATTAGGCATCCATAATTAGAGGTGCAGAAGCAGCGTACTTCGCCGCTCGATCAGCCTGCACATTTCCCAATAAACCGATATGACTTGGTAACCATAACATCTTAATATTTCCGCCGGGTGTTGTAATGATATTCCTTAATTTTTTCTTATTCAATGTTCATATTTTAAATTTTAATATTCTTCAGATTAGTAATTTATTCATACTTCATTTTCATATCTAATATGCTCATATATTGTCCATTTCAATATTGTTCATTTCAATATTCAAATATTTTCATATTTTAATATTGTTCCATTTTTTTATTCTTCATTTTTTTCGTATTGTAATATTCTTCATTTTAATCTTTAATATTTTCATATGCATTTTCTCCATTTCCATATTCCTTATTTTCATTCTCTTACATTCTTGAATTTCAATCATTTAGAGAGTGCACCGTAGTCCTTATTCCTTACGATTTCAGTGCCTTTTGGATTTGTTTAATTATTTGTATTATGTCAGAAGAATGTTAATAGGAACATTGTTTTAAATTTCGTGCCTTGAGCATAGCAATATATTTTTCTTGAAATTATTTTAGCAATAGAGCTAAAGCATCTTGTGGGCCTATACAATGCATCCTGTGCACCAGAACCTTCACTGCGACGAAACTCACAAATGGCGAAACATATAGTTGTTATTCATAGAATCATTGTGGTAAAGTTGCGGATTGTCATCAAACAGGACCGTTTTATTTTTTAGAATGAAAAATATTGGTTTCGTAAGTTATGGTTTTTTTGTGCTCCAAAGCAATATTAATGGCGTCATCAAATGTTTTAAGCCGTGCTGAAAATATAACTGGCGTAATGGAGTCGCCTAGTCCATTTTTAAAAAAGATTAGTGCATATGTGTTTGTTCTGTAATAGTATTTTCTCCCAAATTTTGTATATGTAAAGTATTGAGTTTTCCCAATATGTTTAATATATTTTTGTTCGAATCTAAAATATTTTCTCTCTGAAAGTGGTTATGATATAGTCTTTGTGAATTTGTACCTGTGCTTTAATATTTCTTTTAATTCTCGAAAGAATTTAGGAAGGTTGCATAGATTGAGTTTTTACATTCGGACCGAGTGTACAAAAGACTGAATTAGTTAGGATTTTGCGTGCGTTATTAAACGATTTTATTAATTCAAACGATTTTTAAGAACGCATTTAATTCTTTCCAAAATTCTGATATTAATGGAATGGTGTTTGTCGCGATTTCTATGCAAAGTTCAGCTAGATTCGTTGTGTTAGGTTTCAAGTTATTTTTTCTGGGAATAGCAATAATTGTTATGCTTGTTAAATTTTCCTTTCGAATATTTGTATCTTCTCTAATATAGAGAGAGTAGGTCGTCGAATAGCTAAATCGTTATTCTACAGCTAAAAGAATTGAAATTGATTAAAACTCGAAAAACGAGCGACAGTTTTATTTACAAAACACCGTGCTTACAAACTATTCCTATGGGTGAATCCGATGCTACAGAGTATGCTTATTCTAATTAAGAATTAGTGTACGAGTTTACAAATTTTTGGAACCGTTAAATGAAAAAATTAAATAATGACGTTGCAACTATTATTGTTACATTATATGTAATTTTCTCTTTTGCTATATTTAGTAATAAAGTGCACCGCCGTAGATAATATATGATTAATCTTGATGTGCCGTAGGAGGTATAGTTCCTTCCACGGAAACAATGAATAATAGAATGTGTCAAAATGTTCTGTCATATACAAACCATAAGAATGAAATTCAACCTTTATAATGCAATGGTTAAAAATCACTGGAAACTATTTAGGGGTTCTTAACAAACACTTATATGTATGTGTGTTCGAACTGATATTAAATAAATTTATAAATACTAAGAAAAAACTCGGGGAAAAATTATCACATTGAAAGCTTTGTAATATACTGGTTATGTGAGCAAAACTGGTTAGTAAAAATATACATGAAAATTATGAATATGAAAAAGTTTACAAGAATTAATTAAGTTAGGTATAATTTAAATATATTTTATTAGTTAAATATTCGTAACTAAATTAAGTTAAAACTTGGCGCATTTAAACACAATCTTACAAGTTTTTTTAGTTTAATATGAAATTACCATTAAACATATGCAGCTTACATTAGTATGATTAAATAAACGACCTTTTAATAATACCCACATTCTAGTAACATAATAATCATTATCAAATAGCATAAAAAGTTTTCACTTTTAAGCAAAACTTGGCACTTTTACATAAAATTAGGAAGAGCAAATATAAATAACAACGAAGAGCACAATTTTTACCCTCTTGCCGCAAAGAGATATAGAATATGTGAAGAGAATATTTTTCTGAATAAACAGAGTTACCAGCTTTACGTACTTCTTTAGATATTTGCCATTAACCCGACTAGAACGTACCGCCTAATTTTGCACTCATCCAACAAAATTTATTACAGTTCTATAGAAATCATCATAATTTCCACCAAAAGCCGAAACTATCTGATATCCAGAATCTATAATCTACCCAGTTAGTAAATTATTTTCTAGTAATTAACACATTTTGTATATAGATCGTACTCTTACATTACTTTTATTTATAAAATTAATTCTTATCATTTTATAGTTATGTACAATTTATTAAACGTATTTGTGTAAATACGTTTAGTCATTTATACAGTGAAGAACTTTGCGTGAACAGTATTCATCATTGAATTGTTCCTTCCAATACAGCTCCAGGCACGAAACTTTGGAACTTGTCATGACCTCCAGTTATAACTCTGCCCGAGCCATAAGTAGGAGTGACGTTTTCTCCAAAGTTACCATAATTGTCGTAGCGCTCTGGTGTTCGCTTAGTTGAATCCCAATACTGAAAACATACACTTCGCCTAATTGATCCCGTTGACTTTCAGTTGAGCGTATGTAGGGGCTATATTTCTGCGACAGTTGCAATTTATGTGCAGCCATTGTTTTCTGCGCTTTAGCAAGAATTGCTTTTTCGTTTTCATCTAACTCTGAAGGATGTTTTTTACTTAATCGTTAAACTGGGCGTTTAGCGTTGTGAAACGCTCCGTCACACTTGAGAAGGATTCATAGGGAATCTTCCCAAAGTATAAAATACACAGTCCCCTAGTAAACAAAAATTCATTACAATGTAATCAGTATGCTGACTGTCCTCTGAATTCCATTTTTGCCTCGCTCAAGTTGTCACAATGAATATTCTATTGAGCAATCGTTAGAGAAAGACAAAAGCTTTCAAGCATTAACCATACGGCAAAAAGATAAAAAACACAATACATATGATGAATGAGGCTAGAATAAAAAGAGCTTTGTGCCAATCATGCATGAACAAAAACTAACGTAGTAAAGAAAAGAAGCTGTAAAGATAACTTTTCCGGTACCATCAAAAGTAAAGAGCGAGTGCAAACTAAACCCCAAATCGGCAATTTGATGTGGCAAAAAACACTCGCATAATGTGTCAGTGCTGGGTACAAAAAGAAGATAATAAGCGCAGAAGATTGACCCATACAAAGCGCTGGGACCAGACGGGATAAAGCCGTGTCTAGTCCAACACGGCGCAGAAAGACCCTCCCCACAACTTGATCGACTTTACAACGCTAGCATTTTAACAGGCTATGTACCCCAGGGCTGGAACAAGGCCAGATACCGCCTTTATACCGAACGCAGGGAGCAAGAATGAGCACATGCCGAAATCATGCAGACCTGTCTTGTCGTGTCTTTTATTGTATTGTAATTATTATCATTATAATTTTTCCCGTTTCCCGTTCAAAAATCTACTCATCTAGCTTAGTTCTTAGATCGGTTTTTTTTAATATTTATATTTATTTATTTACGACAATTTATGTTTATCTATAGCAAGGTATGTTTAAACAATGATACAATCGGTCACGTTTAAATGGTATGGTGAATTAGATTTAAATCAGTTTTATTAGAAGGATTTCCGTTGTATACCAACATGGCAAATCACTTTTTGTATACGTTCATACAGTAACTTGCGGTTCAATAAATTTTATACAATGAGTTTTGGTTATATACCAATAAGGCGAGCCACGTTTCACCGTTTTCGAAGAGAAATTAAAAAAAATTTTTTTTCTTTTAAGTGTTTTACAAATGGTTTATACGTAATAATTGCCTTAGGAACAATTATGTTACGTTACGTGTAGTGCACACTAGTTAAGTTTGTATGCGTCCTCTCTTATGTGAGAGAGAGTGTTTGTTTTCTTTCGATGTTAGTTTATTTTGTTTTAGCGTATATTATTTCCGTCCGGTTTTATCTAACGTTTATTACAACGCGAATGGTCCATGCACATGTATATTTTCGCGAGTGATCGAAATCACTCATTCCATTTCAATGTTAGGAGGACAGATATAATATTTTTTTAGCGATATTGTTTTGAAGCGGTTTGATAGCTGTATATATTTTTGAGCAATGGCTTAAAAATTTTTTTGGTTTTTCCTTTCCTTTTAAAGACGCGGTCGACCCTCTTATTCAATCGCAGCATTTAGATTAATTTAGAGGGTGAATAAATTCGGTCGTTAAAGCGATTAATTACAAAGACTCTCTTTTCTGTTTTTGGTGATCATATTCTCTTTACACATAAGTCTAAGTCTTTCTTTAACCTTTTTTTTTCAACAAAAAAAATGTTATTTGCCAATATTTAAGTTTAATTTCTTCGGAATATTGTCTCGAATTTCTTTTTCTCCGCCTATAAGTTCTTCTGTAAGTATGCTTCTTCTTCCGTACATGTATATTTTGCTCACATGTGTTTCTACTTTTATGCAAAAATTGCGGTTAATCGTTTTCAATGCCTTTCTTATGGTTGTAGTTTTTTTTTTGTATCGCGCATTTAAGTAGTTCTTACCTTTTTTTTACTTTACCTATACGGCTTTCTTTTAGATTTTATTCATTGACTCACGAAGTACTTGCTTACTTTACTATGCTGATCGAAAGATGAGTATTTTTTTTTACGAGTTGTTTATGTGCGGTTTCTTCCCTTTCTTTTCACGTTTTAGCTGCTATCCGGGTTGTAATCAAACCCTTTGCAGAAATAAAAAAGAAGACAATTCAAACTTTTAACGCGACTTACTTTATGTCCTACTTTTGATCATTCTTCGATTGGCGTTGCCACGAAGGACGAATCTTATATTCGAAATAAAATATTCCTAACGTTATCGTCGAATATTTTATTATATCCCAATACATTAAATTTCTAAGCTAACCTACCATATATAAAATACTTTTAAATTAAATGTGGGACCAAAACGAGTTTGCTCCTATGTTAAATCATCAGAGTATTTACCACCACCAACATACAGGTAACATTTCCTTGCCATCCTCATACCAGTGCCAAGCCACAAGAATTTTCTTTTTGTGTATTTTATATTTTTAAAACAGTGTATTGTGAGCGCTATTTTTGGGCAAAACCCGGTGCTGGCGTAGCTCAGCGATCCACGTTTTTTTGTTTCACAAAAAATTACTTTGCTTCTTTTGAGTTTTCTCGACGTTTCTGTTCTACTGTTGATCAACGCTGCAGCAAAGTCAAATACTTGCAGTTTTCTTTTGCTTTTGATATAAAAACTTCTTTAAACTTCTTTCTTTTATAATTCTTTCAAATATTTTCACATCGAAAGACAAATATTTCAGTACTCCTTCTTTGACATTGACAAGTTTCTTATTGTTTTTCATGCCTAGTAACTCTGTAGATGCTTTACGCCTTCCTATTATAAGGTTCTTCTCCCCGTGGTTGTATTGAATTTCTGTTTATTATCGCCCTTCGGGCTCAGAATTTTCTCATCCGCTCGACCGTTCTGTCACGTTTTACTGCTCTTATTCGACTCCCTGTCATTCACTTTCTTTTCCTTATTCTAATCCCCGACAAACATGACTAACTTCGGCTCCTTTCTTAATTCTCCTATTTTACGTTAGCGCCCGTCCCCCTCCCCCCCTCAGGGATGGAGAACCTGTGAGCCCAAAACGAATGACTTTGGTTCGTCACTGTATATATAGTGTATTAAAATAAAATATCAACAAAAAATAGTAAAAAAGAGACAAAAATAAATCACACACTTGAAAAGTGTTGAAATACATTCCTTAATGACCTTATTAATAACATATTAAAAGAATGCAAGTGCGCCACATAGATGAGGGAGAGAAATATGGAGGCGGGAAAAGTCCGAAGTCTGTCTGTATACCATGATGTTAAGCTTTGCTTTAGGCAATCGTCATTGTCCGTTTGATCATGAAACAGATGAAGGGGATGATCCGTTTGATCGTCAAAGTGTTTAATTTGGGTTTAGTTTTTGTGACACTTAGTAAGAAAAGATTGAAAGGAAACGAAACTATTTAATAATACATTCTACCTGTGAAATCTAATGTGCGAAAAAAAAGCAAAAGGACAATAGACCATTGAATTTTAAAATGCTTAATTTAATATGAGTGCGCGTTTTAATGTTTAAACTGCTCTCTCCTTTGACTCAATATATGGTCCTAAACTTTTTCAGTCTGATCTTAAGAACCTATGTTCATGGTGTTCAAACTATGGTATGGAGCTGAATTTAAAAAAATTTAAGAAGATATCTTCTACATGGTCCCACGATCCCATATTACATGGTATTCGGAAATACATGATTTAAACTTTCGAAGAAGAAGATGCCTCAATCCGAACTGATAAAAGTTAAGCAGTCTAATGTTAAACCAAGCCTTGTTAATTTAATCTTTGCTGTTCGTGTGGATAAAATATCGGATTTACAGGGATTTACAAACGAGACGAGAAACTGATTCGCGAAAATCGTCGAAACAGGGGGTAGGTTAGTGAAATAGAAAAATTCAATCCAGATATTAACAGTGAAGAAACTGAGGTAGTCGAAGCATATGACACAAAAAATTGTAGACATAAAGATAATTACCGAAGCATTGCTAATGCTTAAAATAAAACCTACAGAACTGAAAAAGACCTCGGACTTACCACAGATGCAAATCGAAGTCACGCTAATATTTACACTGCAGCAAGTGCCCCAAATATGCAGTTCTGCCGTCCATCTTGTCACTTATATACTTTCTTTGTGGATTTCCAAGTGACTTTTTCATCAAGCATCCATCCGAAGCAGTCACAGAGAATTGCCCAATTGAAACACGGAAAGGGAAAACTAGCGCAGAAATCCGGGAGTTTTCCCCAGCTCAAGCAACACTCGGGGAAGTCTGTTTTGAGCCAAAAACAAAAAGTATACGACCAATAATCTTGATAAAGGAAGCAATAAAACCAATTTTTCTCAAACGCCACGAGAAACACCCAGAAAAACGCTACATCAACGCATTCAAGAATACTAGACACGGCGTAAACAAATTTAACGAAGTAAGTTTGCAAAGAAGGTATAACCAGAAGTATAAGAAGATTAAAATAGGGAAACAGGAAGCGCCGTAAACAATTTAGAAAAAATGTCTTAACAATCGTAACACACAATGGCGATAATAGATTATTTGGCAGAGCAATGATAAAGGTAGTTGAAATGATTGCATTATTGCAGGAGTTGAAGCTTTTCTAGACAGCCAGCACAGACAGAAAGCACAAAATATTTAAACTGGTAGATCAGCAAGTGCGGACACTGAATAGGGACACGACAACATTAACAGGAGTTTTCACATTACCAGTAGAATGGGAAAGTGTAAAAATATGGACTTCCTGATTATACCAGGCTTGTAGCAAAGTATATACTACGATATAGATTTTTGAAAATCCTTTGAGCTTTTCGTAGTAAGTAGACTGTGAGATTCCGACAACCTAGCCCCGTGTGATGAAATTGCAATCGAAAATATAAAAGACTGTGATACAAACTCAACCCCGCTAAATGCTCAAATGCCGCTCAGTATAGAACAAGTTAGGACGTTAGAGATACCTAAGGGTCAATTTCCTTGTATTGAAAAGCTCGGTTTGGAAGAAACACAATTGGAAGAACATGTCTTTTCGGCGTTAGAGGGGAAGTCGCCAATCAAGCAAACACATCCCATTTCACCAGCAGTTCAAAAGTTAGTATTTATAAAGGGGAATCGCTTGAAGTAATAGAGGAAAGTGATAGTAGCTGGAGCCCACCCATTTCGTTAGTACGAAAAGGAGTAATAAACCGATTATGCTAAGATGCTCGGAAGGTAAACGATTGTCCAATCAAGGATGCTTACCCACTTCCACATATTGATGGATTACTGAGTTGACTACAAGACACTCTCTCTGCTACAAACTTCAAACATGCAGATCACTCTACCAATTCACTGTTATCCATTTTTGTGAAAACAGTTTTGTCTTCTTAGACGACCTCTTAATCTGTTCGCCAAGGGTTGAAGTTCATATGCGACATTCAGCTAAGCTGGCAAAAGAACTACGTGATATTAATTTGATTTGAATCAACGTGTGCAAAAAGGCGTTTCTGCTATCGAGAGGTGAGATACCTTAGTGTCTTAGTAGGGAAGGATTCTTTAAAAACTGACCCTGCGAAGATAAATGCGAGGGTAAATTTCCGTATTTCAAAAACCAACGCAAAGCAGCTCAGGAAATTTATCGGTATGACAAGCCGATACAGAAGATTTATACGCGATTATGCCGCCATAGCAGTCCCTCTACATGATTGCTTTAAAAAGAAGCGAAGTGGAAACTTTTTATTAACTGACCAAGCGATCAATGGTTTCGCACAATTAAAGCAATGCCTAATTACGGTAACAGTCCTGAGTACGTCAGATTTTCACAAACACTTTTATATCCAGTTCGATGTTTCGAAAATAGGGGTAGGAGCAGTCCTTTTTCAATTAGATGATGACGACAATGAAAGACCCATTGCATATATGTCTGTTAAAATAAAGAAAACACAAAACAATTATAGCATTACCGGGCTAGAATTTTATGCAAGCTAAACTTAGCGTTGATTAGATCTTATGTAAAAGGGCTACCTTTCACAGCTATTACTGATCACGCCGGTCTTGCGTGCTAAGTTTTTTTTTGTGACGTGCTTTAAGAGCAGATTGAAAGAATACTATTAATAACTACTTAATAATATATTCCATCTGTGAAAACAAATGTGAAAAGCAAAAATAAAAGAACAATGGACTATTGAAATTCGGGTTCCCTCATTTAAAATTATGGGCCCTTGGAGACCACTGGAAGTGCAGAGCATAGAGTGACCTAGGGTATAAGATCAGCTTATCCGTTAAGTAGGTTAGGTGGTCCGCCCGTCTGCCATCATAAGGGTTTTAGCAAGACCATTTCTTTAGTGTAGTCGTCTGCGGAGTGGGATAAATATTAAAACGTGGGCACAAAAGGAACAAAAGACACGATATCAGATCGCAGACGTGTTTTTGTTACATTTGCGTGCGTTGCTAAAGCAAAATCAAGTGACTAGCGTTTGTTCATATAACCTTTAGAGAAGTACAAAATTAATAAACTGAAATTTTTCTTTAAAAAAGACTTATCATTTATTTATTTCGGAACTGTAAAGCTTATATAGGCCACATTCTTACATAATTACGCAGTTTAAATAGTTCACAATGTACTACTACTTTCACATTTAAATTGTACTGAAGTAATCAAACCTCTAAAGTTGTTACAACGCAGGTAAAGGAAGAATAAACCTATTATAAACAAAAGGTCATTGCTAATATGTATTAGATTATTCAGAGTAACTAATCTTTTGCGCTAACCTCTGTGTTGAATTTTCTAAGATTTAAAGAGATTTTGAGAATATTCGGATATAAGAGGACACATGATCTCTGGGACGGTTATTATACGACGACCTTATGACTGACTTTAGTTTAACAAGATTATATAGATGTCAGCTGGTAACCATTCCAACCCAGTAATTAAGATGTGACATTAAAATAGCGTGACTGAGTAAGTAAACAGTTACAGTTTCGCAATTCTGCGTGCGCGTTGTAGCCGCGTTTCAACTATTATTTTCTTAATTTTTTTGCTCTATTAGAGTTTCAAGTATAGAAATCTTTAAAAGAATAAAGTATATAATTTAATTTATATGAAATATATTAATTTTTTACATGAAATTCAAGTTAGTTTTGTGCAATCAACAGTGAGAGCTCTTGGTAAACGTTTCTCCCTTTCTGTTAATTTACAATTTGTTTAATTTGCTGACAATTTTTGTGTCGTGGAATCTTGTAGTTTTTTGTTCTTTTTTCTTCATAATGCCCTTCAATCGTGTTTTACTGGACATGGATTGTTTAATTACACCATGTCATGTGTAAAAAGGCCCATAATCTAATTCATCTCGTGCTGGCTCTGCAAACGTTTTTTCCACGCAAAGTGTGCTGATATTAATGGCCGTGGTGCATATGCAGTCCTGGATCCCTCATGTTCTTGTCCTGACTGAAGGAAGCGGGACATTGATTTGTATAACTTTTCACGGAGACAAGAAATAGTTTCTCAGACTTGAGCAAAAATCTTGGTTCCTTGTGTGATAAGTTTCAAAAAGTTAAGACTACGTTCGATGAGTGTCATTATATTCTTATTATATATCTTGTTCCCCAGCTGGTAAAATTACAACTCGGAGCGCAGCGTGCGGTGTGTCAATTCCGAGTTCTCCCAAGTTTGATTCGTTGATTCAAGCTAGCTTTTCCCGAGTGACTTCAATTTGCCTCAAGTCACTTGGTGTTACAGTGATAGTTTTAACTGTTTGATTCCTACTTCAACATCTGGTAGAGACAACCGTACCTCTAATTGCAATGGTAGACGGTTTGATGTTTGCTTTGCAAATTTGCTCGAGATTAGTGTTAATCGTTGTCTACCGTTTAGTTTACCTGAGGATCCTTATCATCCTGCAATGTGTATTTCCTTTCATCACAAGCATGATGGTTCGTCGAACTGCTCTAACGTTCCAAATCCAACGTTTTCAAATAAAGGTTATGATGTTCATAAAATCTATATTTTACTACTAAGATCTCATCTTTCACATATTATGCTTGATTTCTTAGCTGGATATATTGGAAGCCATCATGGTTATACAATATATTATGTTTACCTATTTCCGCATCCGTTCCGATCAAGCAGTCCCGACCTCGAAGCAGGTGTCCCCAGTGGTTTAATAAGACAAATACTACAAGAATAGAAAAAACAAACTTATCAAAAAATTTTCGAAAAGTAGTTGTGCTTGGGACTATTTTCCTTATTCATCTGCAAGGCACAGATTTAATTTCCTCAACCACCAATATTATTGCAGATACCTTCAGTTTACAAAATCCTCACTGTTTGTTAATCCTAAATACCTTTTTAAGTTCGTTAGCTCCAGAAGAAAAATATCGAAAAATCGACGAAATTTTTCGACTGCTAATTCCGATTTAACTTTAAACTACTCGTATCCGATAACTAATTCGGTTTCAATTCCTAATTTGGTTATTTCAGAAAATTACATTTTTAAAGGATTTAACTCTCTAAAGTATAGTTGTGCGCCTGGAACTGATGAAATTCCATTATGTGTACTTATATCATGTGTTGTCGAGCTATGTAGTGTTATTTCAAAGATTTTCAACCAGTCTTGGAATTTAGGTGTTTTCATTACTCGCAAAAGTGGAAGTAGACAACTCGTTGAGAACTATAGAGGCATTGCCAAATTGAGTGTCTCACACTAAACTCTTCGAGCGATTTGTTACCCAGCATTTGGCTTTTGCTATCAAATCGTATATTTCTCCATTTCAACATGACTTTCAAAATTAACTCGTCTGAATTACTTGGTGAGATAAGCTTTAATGTCCCTAACCGCTTCTATAGGCACTTTTTCTTGATTAAGCTTAGTCAATGCAAACACAATTATAAGCAGTTTAACCCGCGCACAGTTGTTTGCAGAAACCTAAACGATGTCTATCATTTATTATCATTATCGGACTTTTTAAAGTCTATTAAACCAGCGATTAATACGCACGATCTTCCTATGTCGTATTTAAACTAACTTGTGTTCGTAATATCTCATTTTTTTTATTTAGAAAATTATATGGTGCTGTTAACGTGTCGGTAGCCAAGCTTATACATGTTTGCAATAGTTCAGGGGTTCATTTGCTACCTTGATCGGTTCTTGTTGTGGGTGTTCTTCTGTGCTAGCTGTGTACAAGTTTTTTTTTCTTTCTTATTTATTTTACATGAGTGATTATTTTAAGTTACTTTATTATTCTTTTTTCACATCTTCCTATATATTATATACTAGTTTTTAAAATAATTAGTATAAAATTTACTATTAAGATTTGCTTGAATTCGACTGTTAATTTGACTTACTTGAATTTCATGTATAAGTAAGTAAAATAGTAAATACATAAAGATTAACGAATATAGAGTCTTCGCAAAGTCAAACAAAGTTTTTGCGTTAAGGTCATCCACATGTAGGTTGAAGTTTAGTTTGTTATCAAGTGTTATTTGTAGACTTTACGAATTAGATATGCGTAGCAGATATTTTCGTATTAAGAATGACAACATTATGTCCAGCGAGATTGAAAAAAACGACTTTCGATTTACTCACCTTAACCGAAGAGTATTATTGAGGATCCAAGCGTTTATTCCTGCTAGACAGATATTAATTTGACTTTTAAAGTAATCAGTAGTCCACTGATCAGAGCTCCAGAGAATAAGAATATCATAGGCGTACGCAAAATATGTCGATCTGTCTGCCTCTATAATTTCAGTTAAGGCATTCAAGAAAAGATTAAAAAGGATGTGGTCTAAAACTGAGCCCTAAGAAAGTCCAGTGTTCATTTTAACTATCCCAGACGAAACGTTGTTAATAGAAACGGTTTGCTTGCTACTGGATAAGTAACATTGCATAAGATTACATGCAGTTCTAATAGAGTTTTTCAATAAGCAATGAATTAGGAACTCTATCGAAGGCCTTCGAGAGGTCTAAGGAGATAAACATAGAAATTTTATGCTGGTTGAGACTTTCTCTAATTAATTCAGCAATAGAACTCAAGAGAGTGGATTTATTACGGTGAGCACGGAAAACCAAACTGGCAGTCATGAATGGCACCCTAATCATAAGGAAACCGTTTGGGATGGCAGAATGATAATAGGTCTTAAATTGTCCGAGGCTAATGAATTTCCATATTGGTATTGGTCTGCTTTGGGTTATTTCGAATCGAGGCGAAATTGTGATGTAATATGAATAGTATCTAAGAAATGCAGCAGATGATGGGAGATAAATGGAAATAAAAATTTACCTGGCCTGTTAGAAAATTGAGAGAAACCAGGATGGTTATGTGGAGTTAAATGTTGTATGCAGTGAGTATTGACCGTATTGACATCCAGACAGATAAGTAACATTGACAGCAACACCTCTTTCCTGCAATATGTTCCATCTCCACTTTTTGTGGGACGTGTAAGGGTCTTCGTTTGATTATGTAGCCTGCAATATGTCTGCCAATTATCATTATTACTATGCTGAGCATAATGTTGACATGCTATGTCTCTAAGTGAGTGCAAGTGTATAATTTCCCACGTATGTAAAGATGAAAAAAAAGAAAAACAGTGAGTTTTAGGAAGCAGAAACCAATTTTTATTATAAATAACACAATAGTTAATAATAGAATATTTGCGCGTTTTTTTGGTTGGGGGTGAAAAAAGGCGTGGTTCGTCCTACCCGAAGAGCTGCCTCACGCCTTTTTTGGTATTTGCGCCAACCCGAAGGCATCCGAAAGCATCCGAAGGCACCCAAAGGACTCCCGAATGACATTCATGAGAGTTTTTTTGGACACGGGGGTTCGAGATGTATGCTCGTGTTGGGGTTTTCGTTGGTGTTGTTGTGGTCGTGTTGCAAAACTATGTTGGAAGCTAAGTATACCCTACCCTGGTATGTGGTTAATTATGCTGTGCCTTGTGCATTATGACATTTTGTACTGTGAAAATTTTTTGTGGTTGTAGTTGTGCTGTGTGAATTTTTTGTGTTTTTTTTTATTGATTTACTGACCTGTCTTAACACTATTAATTCCTCATTTGAAATCGTTCTTCAGCCCTCTAAAAAGAAAAGAGAGATGAGTCCGTTTGTTTACGTATGTTCTTGAAAATCATTTAACCGATAGCTAACCGGTTTGAAAAGGTATTCCTCATTTGAAATCATTCTTCAGTCTTATTCTCATTATACAAATACGCTTTTAATATCTTCTTCAACGTTATTTGTTAAACCACCTCTCATACTATTTAATTGTGTATCATATATTTCTTAAATTGTACTATTGTATTAATACCTATGCATAGTTTAAAAAAAATAAAATATTCTTTAAAAACCTGAAATGTGATAAAAAAGAAAAAAATTAAAAGGCATTTTTTTTCGTTTCAATTTTTTTGAAAACAAATAGTTTATTAAGAATTTAATTACAATTAATAGAAGTAACAATAAATAGATTAAATTTTTTATATTTTAAAAATATTTATCTTATTTTTCCGCACCTCTATGAATCCATAAAGGGCGGTTCTACTTTTTATATGTACGCACTTCGTATTGCATGTAGTAATGGTTTACGTTTAACTCTCTAAGTTTAAAAATGAATTTAAAATATGGGAGTAAATCCCAATTACTCCTGAGATCCGTCTCCAAGTATTCTGCAATCTGCTCGTTTAAGCATTTGTGTATTAAATGGATTATGTTAGCATTCCAATGTTGTAAAAATATCTGATGGAATAACTCCCTCTCGACGTTGGTTATTTCATCATTGCTCCGAGTCTCAAAAAAATGCAACGGAGAGAGTGAAATTACTCGGGTTGAAATTCATTTTTTTGCTTTAATTGTTTGGCTTTCAGAAACTTCTTGTAGTGTTACATTTATTCCAACTCGGTATTTATACCATTTTCTTTACAAGTTGTAACGTCCGCGAACAAATTAAGGTAGGGGGTCTGTCAGTCTGCTTCCACCAAAAATGTCTCGATAACGGCATGCCGTTATGGGACATGCGATGCAGAGTTTTGGTGGTGAGTTTTTGTTTTGTCTGTGATTCATTAAAAGTTCTGCGATCAAAGAAATAACATTGATTGAGCTGTGTGAAAAGAAGGATATAAAAATTAAATAAGGAAATAACATTGATTGTTCTTGTGAAGCGTTGTGAAAGTTTGTTTAAGCCGATGCAATAAATAAGTAAACACTAAATTTATAAAAAAGAAATCCGGCTTCAATGATCTTTGAATAAGGTGATGTTCTAAAAGTTTCCTTGATATAAAAATTGTAAAATGTCAAAGAAGAAATACTGAAATATAGTTTTTAAGGAAAAAAAAAAAAATGTTTTGAAAAAAAAATATGAAAGAAATCTTATGTAAATCCAAATTGAGAAAAATAAAGCCACTAAACCTGTTGTAAATAAGCAAAAGAAAAACTAGAAGAATCTTATTTTGCTACAGCGATGATAAACAGTAGAACAAAAATGTAAAAAAAAAAGGAGGCTGAACAAGAAAAAAAAAAAAAAGGAAATCTAAAGTGTTGCAAATCTGCATCAGCAAATATGAAGAACAATTTCGGAAAAAAAATATACATATAAGAACGAATAAAGAAACAGTAAGAAAACCATTGGTTAAATCAAGACTACGGCATAAACTATAAAACAGAAGTTTTAGTACGAAAAGAAAATAAAAATCAAAGAAAACCAAGCTCAGGCTTTGATACGAGAAGCTGATTCTCGCAACCGCCAACTAATCGAACAGGATGAAGCACAGTGTGAATTGTTTATGGCAAGATCTTAGTAAATGTGTGGAACGACGCCTTGACAACTTAAAAACAATTGCTGGTAAGGAGGATAGCTTGGAAAATTGTCTACTCGCTTGGGAGAAGGCTTTGGCACGTTTACACTAAGTTAGGTGATAAGATAAGGTAAGAAAGAAAAAAAAAAAAAAAAAAAAAAGGAGGAAATATGATGATAGGCTAAGTGAAGGCGTGTCAGGCAGGGGATGGAGTGGTGCGAGTGCGTGGAACGGGTTAGAGACAGGGACAGTTACGGACGGACGAATAACTGACATACGGACCAAGGACCAGACCGACAATATTTTTATATATATATATATTTTTTTTATTTTTACGAAATTTAGTCTCATGTTACAAAATGGTGCCCAACGTGGGGGCCGAACAGCTCTAATTTTCAAATAGTTTTTTTTTTCTCTTTCGGTTTTCTCGTTTTTTTTTGTTAAGTTTTACATAGACGTTGGCCGCTACAAAAATGGCGTCCAACGAAATTTAGTCTCATGTTACAAAGTTTAATTGTGAAAATGTATCGATGGATTTTGGTGGTAAAAAAAAGTGCGGTTATACAAATTAAAAAGTTTCTGCGCTAATTTATATCGCTCGTAAAATAGTTTGCAGGCAAAGGTATTTTTAGTTTTTATACAATTTATTCATGAATCATATCTATGTATACCGTATATTGATGATGACATAAACGGCGAAGTGGATAAGTTGTTATATATCCTTAATTCATCGATAATTTTTAGAAAGAAAGTCCTGTGATCCACATCAATACAACAATCGTATGCTTTCAAAAGATTTTCCAAATCTCTTGATGAAACCATTATTTTTTTAATCGCGGAGGATAATAAACGGATGAATTTATAGAAACAACGGATGAGTATGCTACTATCTTAATGTTATTATATTCTCTATCTATCTATCTATTTTTTTTATTTAAAAAACAAGTTTTTTCTCTTCAAACATTCTCAATATTCTCTTTATTTATTAAATTGAACTTACAAAATTTCGTAATAATGTAATATCTTTGAGAGCACATCTGTCTTTACAACGATGATAATTACATAAATTTGTATTTGTATTTGTTCTACATAGATTATCTATATTCGAACAATTGAAGTCATCCAAATTAAGTATGCAAATTTCTTCTTCAATTAGCGTCTTCACCGCTTTCAATTTTTCAAATCCTTTAACATACGGTTGGATTTTGTATGTTTTTGATAGACATCTTCAGATATTCTTCAACATTTGTTAACGTTGAATTACCATCATCCCGTCGTAATCCATGGAAATGATTATAAAACCAGTTGTTTGTAGTCCTATCCTTCACCATTAATTTTGAATATTTGAATGGAGGCTGAGTTATGAAATTTTTAATTTGTGAGTCATAGCCGGAAATGCAAACTTCTTTTGGAATAAATTTGTTTGCACTATAGAAACCTTGCACATCGATAATAATTATTTTATCTTGACACATTGTTACAGGGTAATGTTCTCTAGATAACTAAACATACTGTTTTCATAGCTCCCCTTTTTTTTGCTTGATGATGATGATGGTGAGAGAAAAAGAGAGATCATCTTTTTTTCTTTTATTCATCTTCAGTGGTATACAAAAGTTGAAATAAGCGATCGCAAGAAAAAAAGAGATCATCTGTTTTCTTTTATTGATTATTTAAAAAAAAAAATGCAATGTTTATATTCAATTATATTACAGTTACACGTTTCTGGTCCACATATAGCATTCTCGTCTGACCAAACGCAGTCCTCATAATGTTCGCCAATATTCGAAGCAATTTATTTTTAGTTGTCTTATCTCGTTGATACTTTTATAAGTACAACGAATAGATACATTAACATTTTCATATTTGAGATTAAAATGTCATTCCGGAATTGATTAACGATCTACGAAATGCTTCTATAGCGTCATCCACTGAAAAATATTTTAATGGTGTTTGTTCTGTTTGTTTTTTCTTATTGTTGTTGTATTGTTGGTATTTAAATAGGTGGTGAAATAGTTGTACTAGTTGTTAACGTTGTAGCATCACCTTAATCGCTTAATAATTAATCATTGCCTTTAGTTTTTAGTGCTTCACTTACTTTCATCATAACAAATGATATATTAATTTTCAGAACATCATCGTTGGGTAGATTTAAATTGAACTCTACAGTTTTTGAATTCGAATGTACACCAGGAGTAGTAATAGAAGCAATACATATATATTTATTTTCATTATAATATCTCTGTTTTTTTTTTTTTTACAAACGCGCACTGCTGTGTTTAAAGATATAATGATCAAAATGTAAATGATATATCTAAATATATAAGGAGAGAAGAAGAACATTTTCTTGTTTTATAAAATAATATTTATATTTATGTATACATATTATATATATATGTATATATATTATATATTATTATATATTTTTTATATATTATATACGGTTGGTAAGAATTAATCAATTTTAAACACCTCCAATTTGAAAGCATCAGCAAGTTGAACATGTGGCATCTTCCATGTAATATTCAAAATGGTAAGATCAGTTTATGTTTAGAATTAACTATGATTTTATTGAAATCTTTAGCAAACTCAAGTAGTATCTTAAATGGTATACAAAAGTTGAAATAAGCGCTCACAATAGTGAGTTCTTCGTTATTAAATGCCGACTATCCTGCATTCGGTAGGTTCTCACTCTCACGTTTATTCAATGATGCGTTTTTTATTTCCCTTGTAACGTGTACGATCAATTTCTATACCGTTAAGCCCATATCGAATTTCATCAAATAGATGCGACGTACAATTTTTTAACAGTTTTATATTATTAGAGATTGTACCATACTCTTTTTTTATAATTGAATTATCAAATTGTGGTTTTTGTAATATATTAATTATATTACTCATTGTTTTGGTTTTCTGACTATTTTAATTGAAACCCCAAACTATTTAAAAATTCCTGATTAATTCTACTTAGGGTATTAGTAGTTTTACTTGGTTTTATTCGTTTGTATTTTTTTTTTTTTTTTTTTTTTTAGTATTCTTATTATCACTGAACGGTGACGACGTCGATGATAATTTCTTCGTTGTGTATTCTATTGATGATGGCGTTGAAGTGAACGTTGAATCATTAATTACGTCTTTGATCCAGTCGTAATGATCCAATCGAGTGCTTCTTATCGAAATAAATTGGACCTATTGTGCTCTTTATGTGTGTTTGTAACGTATTATAATTTGCTTGAATATTGAGTATACCGCCTTTCTCATTCATGTCATGATATTTACTTGTAATTAAGTCGGTCATATCAGGAAACTCATATGAACCAATAGGAATTGTAATCTCGTGGTTACCAATATGAAATAAATTGTATTCCCGATCGACATTTGGAACTGAATGATATGTATCGAAACTTATTAGACCACAAACATAATTTTCATCAAGATCAATTGCGGGGAAATGGTTTACAATAAGTAACGAGGAGTCTCCATTTAAGGTTAGTGTTATTGACATCTTAATGTCTGATGAGTGAATAAATTATCTAAGAATGTCTATGATAGCTTTTATTGTTATTACTATTATTATTCATATTAATCCAAGAGTTGTGTTGCGATGAAACTCCCAACCATTTCGTTTTTATCAACTCATATTCGTAAAATCCACGTCTAACTTCCGTCCCTGATAGTGTTCTAGCAAATATGTATTTGGGTTTGTATTTTTTATAGTTTTCACTCTAAAGATCTCCGTAGTCCAATTGGGTGTGTGGCCCTTGTCAAGTTGATGTTTATGTTTGTTTATTCGTACATAATCATTAATTTTGAACTTTGGTCTTTTGAATATTTTTAAATTGCTGTATACCGTATCCAGCAGAGAATTCTCATCTGAAGAATTCACTTGATTTGGGGTCATTTTCATCGTTCTATGAAATGTGTTATTGTATTTATCGATAAGCTCCTTATATATATAAATCCATTTGTAGGTTCCTTGAAAACTAATCTCTTTCCACATCATTCCTTTTCATGTTCTATTAAATCATTCTGCTATGGACGCCTTTATAACGCTATATGATGAATAGTGATAAATATTATTGCTTTGCATCAATTGGTGAAATTGATTATTGAAAAATCCTTTACCATCATCAGTTTGTAGATTTTTCGGTTTGCAATGACTTTTCTCAAAAATTCCCTTCATAGCATTCGTTACGTTTTCAGCAATTTTGTTTTTCACCGCCATAGCCCAAGCCTTTTTCGAAAATGTGTCTATTACTGTTAAAAGGTAACGATATTTAGTACTGCATAGCTTATCATTTCAACCAGATCTGTTTGCCACAAATCATCAATTCCTTCCATGACACCTCGTCTTCTTTTGAAAGGTTTGCGTGCTTTTTTGTGTAGTTCATTAACTATGTCTCTTTTATCCCTGTTTAGATCCATCATGCAAACACTATGCGAATTAATGTATTTTTGTTTGTTTGCTCGTCTTGTTGTTGTTTTTTATATTAAAAAAATTATTTTTTTGATTCTTTTTACTTAATCTTCGCTTTTTCTACATCCTTGTCTTGTTGTTGCCACTGCTCTAAACCAATGGATTTGAAAAGGCAGTCCTTAATTATTTGATTATTTATTTGATTATTTATTATTTTAATTATTTGAAATTGTTCTTCAGTCTTATTTATAAATTCCTTATTCTCATTAGTGTATGTAGTTGTTATGTTATGACGTGTTAACACTATCTGTTAACACATCATTTTTTCTTAGCAGATATGCTTTTGTTACACCATCTTTGGTGTCAGTAGGTGCAATTAAATTACAAAGTCTTTTATTATGAAGATCTATGCTATTACTATTTATACTAATGCCATCGTTTTCAATAGATTTGTCTTTAACTTTGAATTGTTATATTGATGATGATGATTAAACCTTCTCCAAACTTATTTATAGAACTCATTATTATGATTATCACTTAATTATGTTAGCCTCTCGCAATTCCTCGACAATCGAAATTGTTTCGCTCTTGTGATTATTGCGTCCAGCACTTGCGGAAGTAAGAAGTAAACGTAATCTATCAACTAGCTCGTTAGGATCGTCCCAATAGGTATAGATAGGTTTACGAGGGTCTAATGATTTAATGATAGCCCACTACCTTTCGCTAGAAGATTTGATTTCTTATTAAATAGTGTTCTTATTACACGTTGATATTTAAATGCTCTTGCACCTTTAATATGCGCGCCTGGTTGATAATGACGTTTGTGTACATTTGTATTTATTAGAATATCTCTATATTTTATCAGATCTCTTTTTGTATAATGTTAAGGTTTTGAGTGAAAGGTGAGCTGAAACAAACTTGGCATCATAGCCCACTTAACTTCCTATATTGATAGTGTTATCTCTATTAAATCTTAATTTATTATTTCCATATCGCCAATTCCCTGCTACATCTACATTAAAACCATAAATTTTTTCTAACTTTTCATTATTAATGAGTGTTCGTGTAACACTATAGTGTGAATTTATTTGAATTAATGTTAGCATCATCGCTATTATTAATATTCTTATTTCGCTTTTTATCGGTATTCAACTGTGATTTAGTTTTTCGTTTTTGATTGAGTGATATGTGTGATGTTTTCAACCGTTTCTCATTATTAACATCAAAACCATCTAGTGGCGTAGAATCTTTCCGTTTTAAATTCTTTTTTTGTTCAATTCTAATTGGTATTGGTGTTGTTATTGTTGTTGTTGTTGTTATTGTAGCTTTCCTTCTTTGAAGTACATTTTCTTTCTTCTCTCTTTTTAAATATTGTAAACCCTTCAAACTCTCCTCTACTCTAACGCCTTTCTTGTCCAAGTTCCGCTTTAAACTCTTTTTAATTCTAAACCTTTTCTTGTTGTTGTTGTTGTTTAATAGTGATGTACTCTCTGATGATGGTGATTCCAGAGACGTTTCACCAATATTCATGTCTTCTTCTGCATTATGAAAATCAGCTTCTCCTTCTTCTTGATTACCTACGTAATCAACATGTGGAGGATCTTCTGTATTATGAACTACATTTGTTGCCGCAGCTGCGATTGGAGAGGTATTACGATATATCCTCTTATCAGCTCTTCCACTCTTTCCAGACTTTAATAAATTCTTTTTAGTTTTTACGCTCCTTCTACTCTTTCCATGCTTCAATAAATTTGTTTTTCTTCTTTTTCTTGCGTTTGATAATGAATTCAACATCATTATTACCCATAGCAACATCATTATCTGCCTCAACTTCAACGTCATTATAATCAATATTATTTACATCATTAATCTCGTTATTATGTTGATCATCATCATCATTATCGTCGTCGTCACCCTCGTCGGTGCCATTGTTCTGATGTTCTATCGAATCATTCATAAATGATGATGTTAGCGGTGTAGAATTTTTATTATCAAGTTTTTTTATTATCCGTTTCAAAGGTTTCGTTGTAGGCTAAAGTGTGTCTTCCAATAAGTTAACCTTCTCTATTTGATACAATTTAATATTTCATAGCTTCGCTTTCAACACTTCTCGTGTCTTTATAATATCTTTCAACAATTTGTTGCTTATTTGCCCTATATCCGGTAGTGATCTGCTCTTTATCTGATAATGATCTGCTTGATATCCAATTTGACTTACTGAACTGTATGAAATTATCGAAACCTCTTCGATATCGCCACTTATCAATCGGATCATCCTGGCTCACAACAACAAAACCATATTTATCTTTCCAGCACTTACTACAAATCGTTAAAAATTTCTTAAATGACATATCACCCACAACATGACCATTGTATGTATGTTTCGCATTCATTTCATCTTCTTTAAATATTACTATCATATTTGCATTATCACGTATTAAATGTTTAGGAATTCTCGTACATGTTTGACGTAAATAAAAGCAATCAATGTGTTTATTTCTACCCATGCAAAAGTAATTCCTTATAGTATTTTGTTCGTCGCATATTATTATTGAATGTGGTTTTGCCTTGGATACACTTATAACTTTTTCATTTTGTGAGAACGTAAATAAGTTTATATCCTTTATCGGATCGATCAGTGTCTGCAGATAACGATATTTTGGTTGATATAAAGATTTCGAAATATATGTAGATGTTTTTAAAACTGAGACTATTAGGACTTTCTATTAGACTAATTATAACATTTGTCTAGCTACAATTTGACTGTCCCACAATTAATGCTCATATTGAGTTCGGTAATAGAGTACTATGTACAATTTTAGTGTTTTCTTTTTGCAAACAAACATCGTCAGCATTTCTAAGAACGATTTGTTTCGATTGTTTAACTAAACGCATGATGATAAACTAATATACTTTATATAAATGCCATTTATATATGCGTATATATCATTTTGTTTTTTGATGCTCATCCTATTGTATATAAAACGGTAAAACAATGGTTATAAACTATAATAAAAGAGATATATGCAATCAGTCTAAAATTGGACGAGGTTTCGTAAACAACCTAATAAAAATATTACCTGTTGAACTACATTTACCTGGCTATCAATTTTGTGGTCCAGGAACGAAACTAGCAACACGTCTTGCGCGAGGAGAAAAAGGAATAAACCCGTGGGATGCAGCTTGTAGCATGATATTGCATATTCACAATCAGAAGACATTAATAAGAGACATCAAGCTGATAAGATGTTAACAGAAAATGCCCGGCAACGACTAAAATCTAAAGACAGTGATATAAAAGAACGTATAAACGTGTTGTTCGTAACGAATGCAATGAAGGCAAAGGTGAAATTTGGTCTCGGTATGAGTGCTGGTAGGACTAGCACAAAGAAAAAAACGAAAAAGTAAGAAGAGTTAAGAAAAAAAAGATGGGAAAAAATAGAAGAGGAAGAAAAAGAAAACATACGGTGGAAAAAAGCCATTTTCAACGGCTGTTAAAAAGACTTATCTTGAAAAAAGCAGAACCAAATAATATCACGGATGTTGTGAAAATAGCTCAGAATGCAATACATTCAAAATTAAGGATGAGCAACAAGTGTAATGCTGCTATACCGAGAGTTATTCGAATGCCAAAACTTGGTGGATTCCTTCTCTTAGTTCCGATCTTAACAGCATTGTCGGCACTTGGAGGTTTGGCTACAAGGGATATCGACTTTATTACAGATCAGCTCCCAAAAACTTTTAAACAACCTACCCAATCGACCGCTAACAGATATCGATTTGATCAAATACGGTAAACAACTTAAACATTTCAGGGATGCTTTTATGCATGATTCTTTACCTAAGAAACCATTAGCACAAGAATGTGGTATTGTTAATCTAGATAATTCAAACGGTTCTGGAACACATTGGGTTGTCTACTATAAAAAATATAACTATAAAGAATATTTTAATAGCTTTGGAAATCTACAACCGCCAATTGAAATAGTTTATCACTTTAAATCACCCATCCAATACAATTATAAGCGAAAACAAAAATTTAACACTTTTAATTGCGGTCATTTTTGCTTAAAATTCCTTTTCAATAAATATAAATAAATAAGAAAAATATGTTTTTGTGTTTTTTAATTATCAAAATTAATTGAATAGGCTGTTAAAAACGTATTTGTATAATGAGAATAAGACTGAAGAACGATTTCAAATAATTGAGGAATCCCTTTCCCCACGACGGTTGGATGTAAAAAAAGAAAGACTAACTAAAAGAAGTAAAAAACAACAAGATGAGCAAACAAACAAAGACAACCGCCTTTAACACAGCATCATATTATATTCATCATTATTTGCAATATCATCATCTGCATTAAAGCGTCGTGAATAATCAGGACAAAATGAATTATTGTACCGATGAAATGATTTTCAAGAATATACGTAAACAAATTCATCTCTGCAATACATTAGAAATCTATTCGATGAATATGTAAGTAGTACTCTTCTCTACTAATTAATACAAATTCATTTCACCTTTATTGAGAGCATAGAGATGTATTCAGTAGTAACTAACTCTTCCCTCTTCAAATTTTATTTGGGAGCTATCTTCTTTCTATTAGACTGACTACTTTCTTTAGACCAACTACATGTATTAATGACTATTAAAAAAATTCTCTCGTCACTTGTTTTTTTCTATTAATCGATTTTCTATCATTTGTAACGTATCAGTTAAGATTACGTGAAGGCAAAACTTATGAAGAAATGTTGGAATTGTGATATGGAAATTCGTCTTCCACAAAGAAAAGTTATTAAAACGGACAATGAGGTAAATGAGAAACTTTTCTGCTTTTTCCCGTCTTTCCGTCTTCCTATTTAAATTTTTATCTCTCTTTCTCTTTGTCTCATTTTCGTCCTTCTGTTTTCTATCTTAAATCCATTTCTTTGTGGGTGAGTTACAAATATTTTCAAACAGCCGATTAACAACGGTATGGAGAAAATATAACTAACCTGGAATCTGACGATGATGAAGAACAAGGATGTTTATTATTTAATTCAACAAAAAATTAAGTAAGATTTCGTGATATCATTACTTCCCCCAACACTATGTCTTCGCTTAAATTAGTAGATTAAGTTCCTCGTCTTTAATAAAGTTTTCACATCTCAAAGTCTACAAATTTGCTGGTGTATTTTTATTTATTTTTATTTTGCATATTACCATGTAGTTGTTATTGCATAGTAGTGCAAAATATTGCATACAACTGGTTGCGTTTTAATGGACAAAAAAACTTGCAGTAATGAAACTAAAAAAAAATTTTTTTTAATTCCTTGAGGTGATGTTTAACATGTCGCCTTCAAACAGCATATTCGTAATTTTAAAATTTTTCCGTAGCCATACATGTACTTTTCGTTCTTTTGCAAATGTCACTCACTTTTCGAAAAATATTCATTATCATATTTCATGTATCATATTTCATGTAAACTTTACATAGCACACACCGTTTATATATTTCCTATCTATCGTCCGTGTTTCATTTTTTTTTTTTTTGTTAACTGAAAACCTCTTTTTCTTTTTTTTGTGCCGACAGGTACCGTTCACGATGACAGTCTCGTTCCATCGAAGAAAAAAATCAAAATATCTGCTCCTTTCATAATATCTCCTACTTTCAATCTTGCTAGAATATTTCGTGATCACACACCATTGCATTTCAAATCTTAAGAAATATTGTCCTTCGCAGTATGCTTGAACTCTAAGGCAATTATAAATTTTAATGGGACTCCTAGAATGGCTGAAATGGAAGTTAATCGCCCGCACTGCAGACTCGTATAAATCGCCCATGTAAGGTGCACAAGGTGTGGTAAAGGTCCATTCAAATGGTCGACCAAAGATTACGTTTTAATTTTCATATTGAGGTCTCTTCAAGAAAAGCTAGGTCCGCGCTTTGGTTCATTAAGAAGTGGTCCAAAGAGCTGAAGGATTCTTACATTACAAAAAAGCAATAGATGTGCTTAGTTAGACCAATACTTGAGTATGCCTCGGTTGCACGGTCGCCATCCAATATTCTGGGGATTTAAGAATCCAAGCAGGTCTATTCCGCCACTGACGTGTGGCTAAGTCAGCGGGGGCTTGCCATGAATTAGGTTTCTGTAAAGCACTTAGTGCTAAGTCATGTATTTGAGAAACACGATTCGCTACATAGGCCTTCCCAACCTTTGATGGTGTTGCTAATCTGTCAAGTACTATTTTGGGATCAGTGATTGCAGAACGAACTTTAATGAATCGGATAGATATTCCTTGAGTTTTGCTAATGAGACTGCATGCTTCTGGATGAGGTAAAGTAGTTGGCGTGATAGATGTGACCGAAAAGCCATGTAGTTAAATATTTTCATTTGAACTAAAATTTAGCCGTCGTGGAATTCGGCTGTGTTCTACATGAAGTAGACTTGCTCCAGTTTCACGCCATACTGTATAATTTATGGAGCCTACAGACTCATTCCAATTAATATTTTTCGGCCATAAACCTTGCGCCAACATTATTACATTCATAAGAACTGGGCACAACCATCCAACTGAATCAACCATTTTAACTATGGTTGATAGCAGTTCTCTTTTCGTGAAGTTTTCAAAAAAACCAGCGTCGTTTGCAATTGTTTTCTTTAATGGAAGTTCGCTACAAAAAAAAATTAGCGTAAGCCAGGCTTGCGCCTCACACTCCTCGCTGACGGTGTGGCCACCTGAGAGAATATCACCAACATACGTTTAATTTCTTAATATACAAGTTATGGTTTAATTTCTTAATATATAAGAAATTGCTTTTCCTGATCGACTACTAGTTGCAATAGAGGTCTGATTGTTAGGAACGGTGAGAATTTGACTACAAAAGTGTCAGCTTGAAATATCAGATCTGTCACAAACTCACTGGGACTAGGTTGAAATACAATTTTCTGATAGAGTTTGTCGCAATCTTAAATTAAGATTTTTTCATTAACACCGTTCTAAATGTATTTGTATTTGTGCTAATTTAATATTATCGGCACCATTTCAGGCTGTAAGTTAAAGCATTTATAGAAATCACTACCGCATGATGAGGTATATAAAATGATATGTGTGGACTATTTTCGGATATTTCGTCGCAAGAAGTTGTTTCTGAACAAACGTGTCAATATAGTCTTGCAACATATCGCACTGCGCTTTTCATTCGAATCATTCGTAGTTGTATTCATCTTACATCGCATTACACCAATCTTGCGCTTTTGCGCATTATAATGTTTCTTTCTACAATTTTGCGATCAATAATATTTTCACACACTGCACACACAATAATATTTTCGCACTTTACATTGTGTTTATTATTCCCAAATGCCCAAGACCTTTTGTTTTATAAAGTCTATTGCAGGATTTATTCTTTCTTCTATTTTAACTTAAAGTTATCAATATTTTTATTTTCGTCTGTAATATTCATTTCGAAACCGTTTTCGGTATTTTTTGAAATATCTAAAGTTTCTATTTCATTACGCACTTCATAAGCATTTTCTAACTTTTTATGTACTGCTTTTATTTCAAAATCATAGAATGTTCTTTCCGTTTTGTATTTCCATATAATTCATTTTCTATAAATCTAATATTTCTACTCTTGATAACTATGTTTGCTTCCGGTTTCCAAAATCTGTAAGTTTTGGATTCGGCTGAATAACCAATTAGGATATATTCATTACTTTTACGTTTCTACTTCGACTTATTCGGTTTCTTATTCAATGCAAATGCTTTGCAACCGGGCAGACGGAGGTCTTCCACTCTTCGGAAGCTTTAGCGTTCCAATGTAATCGACACCGATTTCTAATATACGCAGCTATACTAATTAACTTTGCCCCTAGTGATTGTGGTAAGTTACTTTCTATTCTGCTCACTCGTTCAGCGACACCGTTTTAATGTTAATTGGCGCTGCCTGCCATAATCAGCGTGCCAAGGCAGCAAGACATTTCATATATTTTCAATTGAGGTATCCCTTTGGCCAGATCCTTTTTCAATTGGCCGCACCTTGTGTGCCAAAGACCGAAATCAGTTTCTTTAATTTCTTGAATTATCTGAGCTTTATTATTTACTTCGTAATTATTTACTATGTCAAGTCCATCACTCTTTCTACCTCTGGTTAAAATCTGCATCCGTTATTTGTAGGTTTCTAGTTGATAGTAGCTTATAATACAATTCTGGGACATAGAGAGTATTTAGCGAATCTACCATTTCGGTTTGTCTGTTCACTTTTAATGTAAGCTGTATTGTTCCAATAGCTTTTACATCTAATTCTTCTTCGTTAGCTAACAAGGATTCTTTTCATCAAAAAGTGCAATAAGGCCTGCATTTCCATAAATGCGCTTTTATTTGTTAAATTTTTCTATGATTAGCTTACAATCTTTAGCTTATGGCTTGTCTTTCCGCATCGATGACGAGTAGTTGGTCATGGCTTTAGTTTTTACCATATTTTTCTGTATTTTCGTTAATTTATGATGATTTTTAGTAAGTATTCGTCACTAATTTCATCTTTATCACAAATTTCCAATAGTCATGATTTTAAAGTTGACATTGTCGGGAACTCGGTAGCCACGTCTGTTGTAGTTTTAATTGCTGGGTAAAGCATGTAGCAGAAGTATAGTGAACAAACCATGATCGGATTTCACGCCCATTCCGTTTCCGTTAGATATGAGGTACATACATCGAACTCAATTAAAAAGTCCGAAATTAGTTGATTTTCTGTCATTTTCATTAGTAACAACTTACGGTAGCACTCTATTTTTTCTCGGTGACGTACGGTCATATGTATTTTCTAATTAGTTTCATATGTCTGTTCACTTTTTGATACTTTTCATCGTTCCTACAATGTTAAGCAATTTCCTGTTATATTCACTGATTTGAGCACTCGCTGGCTTATTCGTGGTATTTTCCTAACCAGGGCTATCTTCAACAACCTATTTTTATGCCTCCATTTGCGTCTTTCAAGTCCTAGATTGTACAATTGAAAAGTGATATTCCTTTTGTATACGTAGTCATTCTTTTCTTTGCTTTGTTTGCGCTTCATATTTTAATAATTATCTTTCCATAAACTATTGAGTGAACACATTTTTATATGTATTTATCAAACAAATTTATTGAAAAGAATGAATAGAATTTGAACTTATAGCAAAAAACATTTACACAAAATTTTCATGTGTCAATTATTTTATGTGTTACAATATATAACATATATGGAGAGATTAATGATACACATTTGATTACAATCTTTGCCAAATTGAGACTATTAATTAGGTGATAGGAGTGAAAAGCAAAAAAAAGGGACTAAATTTACTTACCTTTAACAATTTGAAAATTTTTTTTTTTGGTTTTGCTGGGATAAAACGAACTAAGCCAACATCTAATGTTAACTCAGAACAATCAATAGTAATGCCCAACGTGATCTCTTTTGCTTTCGCATTTTTTTACTAGTATCGCAGGATGTATTCAACGGCTGTTGTGCCTATGCGATCCCAAAAAACTGATAGTCATCAATCAATCCTAAATGCTATCAGTCAATAAGTTACTGCACGTAAAAGCAAATTGCAAGTGGCAGCATAGCGAGTATAGGTTTGCCTAACATTTTCGCAAGCTTTTTCCTGACCTTGCATGAATATCACTTCTCAAGGCACAACTAAGTGATCGATAGGTTTTCATCCCAGTCTTATTGGGAAGGTTTAATGTATGCTCTAGTAAAACAGGTCGATTATGATGGTTGTTAAAACAGATCGATTTACTCTTTTACTCGCATTAGCTTGCGGAGAACAAAAAGAAGTAAGGTTATGATAAACACTACAATTCTCTAACAAAGGCTTGAGGTCAAAGATTTTAAATGCAGAAGCTATCTTCCAATGTTGATCTTGGAAATCTCTTATCAGCGCAAACCAATAGGTATTCTCGAGTGTCTCGACACAAATTTCGCAAAAGCCGGACTTAAATAGGGCAACCGTCTCGAAATCAGACTTCATGGACGACAATCAAATACGCCAGTTCCTTTAAAGTGGAACTCTATGATGTTACGCTTATCGATATGGGCCTCAAGAATATTCCAATGAAAACGTAAGTTGTAGCCAGTATTTCAATGATGGTTTCGATAACGAGCTTTTAAACAGTGGTATACATAGACTTACAACGGGTTCTCAGCCTTTTTTAAATGATAGTTTCAGTGCAGAAATTCTTCAAATTGATTTGAAAGGATGTAATAAAATAAAGAAATGAATAGTCGAATAAATAATAAGTAAAAATGTGGTTTTATTTTATTCTTTTGTTAACCATAGCGATACCGATGTGAATATGAGCTTCGTTTAATCTATAAAAATAAGCTATAAATTGAATTTTTAGTTAGTTTCTTCAAGCCCTTGAATGAGAAAACGACACGTATTCAATATTAGCAAAAAAAGGACGTGTTGAGAAATAAGAAACATAAAAAATATTTTTTCTATAATTATTATAAAAATCTCATACCTTTTTTTTTTGATTTCTTTAGCAGTCCTTTCTGCACACGCTTAATGACGTTTGATAAACATTAGGACAAGGCTATACAAGTATTGATGAATTATCAATTGGCACAGCCTATAAACTAATTGGATGTAAAATAAAAGCAACACAAATTTTAGACAAAATTGTCCTTTATTTGGAATCACCTGAAGGAGGATTACTGTGAATATATCCGTCCATATAAAGACTTGAAATAAAATAATATCCAACTTGTTATCTTTCGAGGAAGGAGTAAATCTTTAGCTGACGCACCCATTTTTGGATTTGTTCAAAATACTAAGCTGAAAATTTAACTTATTGAAAATTCTTTCTATATATTTTGAGTATTTTCTTATCGCTATATATTGTAATATATTTTCTGGTTTTGTGTGTTCCATACTTTGGGAAGATTCCCTATGAATCCTTCCGAAGTGTGACTGAGCGTCGTTGGTGGTGAAACGTGTGTGTAACCATAATCTGCTCGGCTTCAGAACGCCAAGTATTTATATTTAAATTTACAGGTGAATTAATGCTGCGTAAAGACTAATTAATTGGAGCGCCTGGCATCGCATTGCATTTCGTAATGCAATACCCAGCCAGTTGAAGTGCGACAAAATTTTTGTTTTTCTCTTTTGCTACAGAATTATTCAAATTCAGCATAATTCTGTCGCACTTCAAAGTGGATGCATATGACGGTATGCGATCACACTACAATCTATAGTAAATTTTACTACATTATTTGAGATAAGCATTTCAACTCTTCGTTGACTTTTATATAAACTATAAGGTAAGGCATAATATCTGCAATTGCTTGAAAATTATCCTTGGAGTTGCTGCTTGATATATGCATACGTGTCGCAGTTTCTCTTTAAAAATTACAAAATTCTTTTCTCAATGGTTTTTGACCATAAGAATCAAACTTCACATACCATACAACATTTGGACCTCATTTTTAAGGTAAATTATTAGGTGGGAAAACATTTTGGAAATACCTCTTTGTATAGAGATATGTCTTAAGTACTTGCTTTATTTGTGTTGTAGTTATTTTAAAACGTAATTTTTACGTTTCTGCTTTTATCTATCTCTAACATTGAATCATACTCGCAGTAAACTACGCATGTTACGGCTGATGATTGCCAAAGCTAGGAGCTAGGATTGTCTAAGGACAGGATAGGATTATATGAGATTTCGTATGTATTTAGAATGCTGCTTTGTAGGATGACGTGCAAATAAATCTAGTTCGTTTTTCTTATATTATATAAGAGTGCTCTTATATCCTTTACTTTCTTATGTAGATTGAATTATGTTTTTATGCACTACGCTTCAGATCTCTTTTGTGAATAACGTATTTTCTTTTTGATACGACGTCTTACAGTAATTTTTTCAGTAATTTTTTATTTTTTTTTTAAATTTAGATGGTATCTTATTGACTGATTTTTCTGTTAAATTACTTAAAGCCTTTGTGCCTTGCTTTTCCAAAATATTGCTAAATGGTTTGCGAGGGAAATTGCTGAGAATGGATTTTCCAGTAGCCACAGCATGGTCTTTAATCGCTTTCAAACTCGATGGAAACGACTTTTTAAGTTCCTAAACAAACATGCGACGAATGAACCAATACTCCACCCATGGTGCACTCTCTGGGCGACATACAATGATCCTATTTGACTTATCCCACCTTCAATTTGATCAGACTTGCTCCATATAAGTCGGTTATAGTTCTGAATAAAGTTCGTTAATTGTGCTCTTATTTTTATCGGCTTTATTTTAATTTCGTTTTTTTTTTTTTCTAAAGTAATGTAATTTATAGAAGCAATTTGCAGGCTGTTATACTCTACGTTTTTGAACTCAGAAGCTTACTTTTTCCATTAAACGACGGAACACGAAGACATCTCAAAATTTGATCTTCAACGCACGGATTTATTACATCGGTACAAATAAATAATGGTGAATATTTCCGGGGTACTTTTTGAGGAGTATCATTTTCGGTTTTAATATTATTTCAAAATAATTCAATTATTCCAACTTCCCACTGATCATTTATAATTGTAGGAAGATTTACAATATTCGCAAATGAGGACAAAGTATTCCGTAAAGAACGACTGAATTGTTGCTTCATAAAGTAACGTAAAAGTTCTTCATGGCTTACAATCTATTGGACAAATGAACTCAAAATATGATTGTAATATTTTTCTATTTAACGCTAGTGAAAATACACATTTTAACAAAGCAATCTGCTTAAAACTAATTTCGCCCTTTTGAATTGGAGATTTCCGAATCGGAATTTGGTTTTCCATCCGAATTGATAATATCTGATCTCGAGCTTGACGAAGCATCAGGCATCTTCAGGCATCATAAATGCATCTTTCGAAATACTGCCATCTACATTACTTTCTCTACTATTTTCGCGTGTGCTATAATCGTTTACATTTTTTATAGGGATTTTAGGTTTTTCTATATTAACTCTGACATCGTAAATTCTAGAAAATATCATTTCAAGTATACAATCAAAGTTTTGTTTAATGGGTTTTAATTTTCTTTTAATATAACTATATAATTCTTGTTTAATTTTGATGCATTTGTTATATTCCGAAAGAGAGACATTCTTGAGATACGGAAATAACTTTTTGTTAATAAATAATATTTTTCATCCACTATCGCAGCGTATGCATTTGAATGCATAAAATTATTTTCTTTAGTTTTGGATTAAATTTATTGAATATTGTCTAACAGTTTTCTGATAAAGCCTATTAATAGTGACGCTAAGATTATAGGTAACAAGCCGTCACCCTTTTGCACCAGAATCGTTTTTTCCCACTTTATGATCGCGTGTGGTCTTGGAAAGTTCCTTTTTTAATTTTTTTAAATGTCCAATCCTTTATGTTTTAGTTTAGTGTTTCCAATTATTGTGTTAAAGATAATGTCAGCCAAAGTTTTGACTAATTCGTCGTCAGCGCAGTTGAGTATAGCTCTTCTTAATTTGCTATTATTAGTTTTGAGGACATGCAACATAAGTTTGAAGTTCTTCAGTCGCTTTAAAATCTTTTTCAAGACTATTTTCTGCAGTGTCATAGAAGCAACAGCAAAATTTCGAATTGAACATGTTCGTCCTGTATCTTAATAAATCAATTAAGCTTTGTGTAAGGTCGATGTATAAATAATCGTAAGGTTTTGCTAGATACATCTTTATATATTTCCATAAGCTTTACACATTTCCATAAGATGAATTTTCGGGATAAATTTGCCTCGTTAAATGTTGAAACTATAGGATATACCCAGGATTTTTAAAAAAAACTATAAGTTTTGAATTCAATTAAATATCTCTAGTGTGCGATGATTTGCGAGAAATATTCTGTGTTACCACAATGACTTACAACTTACTATGATGAGACCTCTTAATGAAAAGTTCGCAAACTGTGTTGTTGGAAGCAACCATCATTAAGTTACCAAGTATAATGAGATTTGATTGATTGAGAACATTTTCCAAGTTTCTGGTATTCTATTGCTATATTCAATATTCGCCACATTATCCATATTAGTGTTCGCATTTTTTACACCATAACACAAAACTATTCGATCAATTTTCGCACTAATCAAGAAATTCTTGTTATAACTAAGATTTTTCTAAATCTTGTCTTGCCTGACTCTAATGGTCCACTAATGAGCATAGTTAATGGATGGTAAAAGTAGTCAGCTGCAACGGATTTTTCACTCAAATATGGCAACTCTTTAATAAAAATTTTCTCCTGATTTTCATGACTGTACTGGAAATCAACAAGAGCGAACGTAGTTTAGGTTAGTTATGCTAGACATAGCACTGCTAAATACTGAGGCGATTTTATATAACCTTAGGCTTTATATTCCAAAAGACTCACGTTACATTCAGTACTAGTTCTGCCGTCTCAATAAATGGTTAACTAAAAAGTTGAAATAAAAGTCGTACATCAACCACTTAGAGAGTTCCAGCACAGTTTGTTTTGATATCTGGCTGCTTTTTATTTATTTATTTATTTATTTATTTATTCCACTTATATAGAAACTCAACTAAAACAAACGACAGTCGAGTTCAAATGACTCTTAAAGTAAATCTTAAATTAATTATTATTAAAAAAAAAAACTTAGTATAAGTACAATAAAACAAATAAAAGGAAAAAAAGAAAAAAAAAGCATGTACAAAATTAGCACAGAGCTACACCCACAACCGGTACAGAACCTAGTTGCAAATGAACCCCTAAGCCATCGCAAACATGCATAAGCTTGGCAACCGATAATAGTTAACAACAATTAATTTTCGAATCATAGTGACTTTTTAGGATTAAGAGCTAGTTTAAGTACGACATTGGCAAATCTTGTGTATTAAGCAATGTTGCTTTAATGGTCTTTAAAGTGTCCGATAATGAAGAAAGGTGATAGACGTCATTTACGTTCTTGCAAACAACTCTGAGCGGGTTAAACAGCCCATAATTGTATTTACAATGACTAACCTTAACCAAGGTAAAGTGCCTAGAGAAGCGGTTAGGAACATTAAAACTTATTTCTCCAAGTAATGACGGCGAGTCAATAGCGCCGTTTATTAATTTGATTGCGAAGCAAACGCCAAGAACAAATCTACGTTTTTCAAGAGAAGGTAAGGACAAAAGAAGCAACCTATTTTCATAGGGGGAAAGAGAAGCGGACGGATCCCAACCCAAATTCCTAAGAGCAAACAACAGGAATTGCTTTTGAATAGATTCAATTGAGTCTACATAGCACCTATATGAGGGAGACCACACAATAGAAGCACACTCAAGTACAGGCCTAACCAAACACGTATACAGCCTTTTGATAATATACGGATCATCAAGCTCTTTGGACCACCTCTTGATGAAACCAAGAGCGGACCTAGCTTTGCTTATCATGAACTCAACGTGCAAATTGAAACGTAACCTAAGGTCAAAGAGGACGCCTAGATCTGTGAACGACTCAACGTCCTCCAACTTGTGCGAATCTATAAAATAATGGGTTCCTTCAAGAGAAAGAAAGCTTCTTAGATTTATCTGGGTTTAGGGTCATATAATTTGAAGAGCACCATGCCACCAATTTATTTAGGTCACTTTGAAGCTGATGTGATTGCGATTCTAAGGAAAAAGAAGAAATCAGTTTCACATCATCAGCATACATTAAGATCTGGCTAGATTTAATCGCCGAAGGCAAGTCATTAATGTATAGATTAAATAAAATGGATCCTAAGTGGCTACCATGAGGTACACCTGACGAAACGTGGAATTCGTATGAAGTGGTGAAGTTAAACAAAACCCTGAATGACCTATTATGCAGATAAGAGCTTATCCATTTCACTAAATGGGAAGGGAAGCCAGCGGCTTGAAGTTTAAAGATAAGTAATTTGTGGTTAACCAAATCAAACGCTTTGCTAAAATCAGTATATATGACATCAGTGCAAGAGCCATTGGAAAAAGCCTTGAAAACCTGACAACAAAACTCTAACAGATTAGTGACCGTAGAACTTCCTTTTCGGAAGCCATGTTGGAATGGAAAAATATATGATTTGATGGCAAAGGCCAAACGCTGAGTCAGAATTCTCTCAAATAGTTTAGGTAAAACACTTAGCTTGGCAATGCCTCTATAGTTCTCCACGAGTTGTCTAGTCCCACTCTTGTGAATAGAAATAAGATAACTACTCCTCCAACACAAAGGGAAAACACCTAAATTCAGGGACAAATTAAAAATCTTTGAGATAACACCACAAAGCTCAATAGCGCTAGGCTTAAGTACACATGATGGAATTCCATCCGGTCCACAACTGTATTTCAGAGAAGTCAACCCATTCAAAACGTCTCATCAGAAATAACCAAATTGGGTATTGAAACCGAGTTAGTTATGGAATAAGGGTAATTTGCTGATGAATCAAAACTAGCAAACGAAAAGTTTCGTCGGAAGTACTCTGCAAACAGATTTGAGATTTCAAAATCATCCGAGGAGTCAGAGCCATTAAAAGAGACAAACGAGCGATGTGCAGAAATTTTTCTTTTTGAATTAACAAATTTAAAGAAGTATTTAGGATTAGCAAACAGAGGGGATTTAATGAACTGAAGGTATCTGCAATAATAATAGTGGTTGAGGGAGTTAAATCTATGCCTTGCGGCTGAGTACGCGAAATAGTCTAGAGAAGAGCCACTTTTTAAAAATTTCTTGAACAGCTTGATTTTCATATTCTTATAGTACCTAATTGTCGTGTTAAACCACGGGAGACACCTACTTCGAGGTCGGCACTGCTTAAGCGGAAAAATGCAGCAATAGCTAGATTTAATGTATTGTAGAACGATCACAATAAGCTATCTATACTCCCGGTTGAGAAGTCAAGCCTCATATGTGAAAGATGAAACTTTAGCAATACTATATTGGTTTTATGAAAATCATAATATTTGCTGGAAAAGGTTGGGTTTGGACTATTAAGGCAGTTTCACGAACCCTCGTACTTATGATGAAAAGAAATACACATTGCTGGATGATAAGGATCCTCAGGTAAACTAAAATGTGGACAACGATTTACATTAATCTCAGGAAAATTGGCAAAACAAAGATCAAGCAGTCTACCATTACAATTAAAGGTACAGTTATATTGACCTAAATTATGGTCAAGTAATTCATTAAAGAACACTATAGCTCTATCAGATGTTGAAGAGGAAATTAAACAGGCAGAATTATCACTGTTACACCAAGTGACTTGAGGCAAGTTGAAATCTCCTAACACAACGACAAAATCAGTAGGTCTAGACTGCTTGGCCACTTCAAAAATGAGGGCAGCCTGCTTCTTATATATGGTGATATCCGAATTTGCGGAATGTAGGAGCATGTAATAAATAGCTGTTTATTAGGTATTCTCGCTCGAATGGCGATAAATTCGACGTCAGGAGACGTGGGAAATTCAATTGAATTGGACGGGACTGACGCAGATGTGGCAACTGATACACCGCCACCAATGCGATTCAATCGATCATTTCTGAAAACGTCGAAAGTATTATGGAATAGTTCCGACGAATGTATATCAGGTTTTAACCAAATTTCAGTGAAAGCAAAACAGAAAAACTCAGTGCTTACTGACTTTAGAAAAGTAGACCGAATTTTTGAATTTAGGCCAAGCAAATATCATCACTACTTGGAATAGTAGGGTTCACGGCTTGGAAGTTATGAGAAGGGAAAAGTATTGACACACTCGAACAGCAGGGAGGAGAAACGGACTTACTTTGCACTTTCTTATTATTATTTTTAGGTGATGGCGTCTGATTCAAACAAACGACGGGACCGGGAGAAGATTCCCTTGCAGCCTCAGCATAACTTAAGACAGACGGACTTGCCCACTTTTTTGTAACAATTTTGTTATCGTCCAAAGCGACGGTATCGGAAACAATGACTTTCTACGTGGAGTTAGGACGAGCACTACCTTGTATAAGGGAGTCAGGTTTAGAGGGTATAAGAGGTGACGTCGCTACGCTACGAGTTTCTACTTTGGAGGCCTGGGAAGGAGATGAGTGCTCACTGTAGCGACACTCACCAAACCTAGACTTAATTTCCTCAAACATTTTCCACATGGAGCCGAGATTTTTACTTAATTTTGAAAAATCATTTCTCGTCTCCGAAAAGTCTATAGAAGTCAATGCCCCGCTTTCTACAGTCGGGACATGACCAACGTAATCCTTGGAAGGATCAATGACTGCGTCAGCAGTACGGCCTATAATGCCGGCACACTTTGCATGCCAGCACATAATGAACCTATCAGATTCCGGACCAGATTTGGCACGACATGAAGTATATAGACACTCCATGTCAAGAAAGAAGATAGAGATGGATTATGAGGCGAAGAACAAAAAAAAAGAAAGAGCCACCACCAAGAGGGTCACTACACTAAATTTTTCTAAAAATTTAAGAAAATTTCTCCGTTACGTTGACACTGTAACAAGAGAACACGAGAATAAGAGAAAAAGTTAAACGAAGATTTCCACTAGTAAGCAACGGTAAATAAAGAGCAAGAGAAAAACTATAACAGCACCAAAAGAAAAATAAACCACGAAAGAGATCTATTATAACAAACACTTGTGCTGAATGCAAGAACCAAAAATGAAAAACATCAAAATTTTAATATAAATTAAGATAATTATAATTCCGTTTTGAAATTCTTACACCCATTAACTTTATGCCTTTATCATAATATGCCGTTTAAAAAAATGCGAATAATTACGCGCAAAAAGAAATAGAAATAAAACAATGCACTACTCTTTACAGAAAAGAATGAAAGCATCACGCCGCGATCAGTTGCCAACTGATCTCCTCCTCTTTAA